>DWMG01002505.1:0-13129 GCA_018244855.1 Elbella merops
AGTGATGTTTAATCTTAAAACACACGTAAGTCACTATAGTCGTTAGAGCTAGATATTAAGCCCCAGACCTCCGAAGTAGGGAGCTATAATATATTCACTATTAATTATTCGTTTTTATTAGACAATGTTGCATTTTTGGAAGCAAGTATGACTTGAAATTGGCATTATTTATTTTTTCATTTGCTTTTCATTTGGAATCATTTTAGATATGATTTATTTTAGTTTGTAAACTGAAGAGCGATTTGAGTCGTCGACAAGAAGCTAAATATCTCGTAAAACGTAATTTTTTTAGGTCTATCCGTTATTACACACTTTCGTTATACACCACACATTCGTTATACACCATTACTGTACATTAGGGACCAAAGCCCTATAACCCTTGCCTCCTCTGTAAGCTACAAGGTTAGGACCACTGAGTGTTCATTTACTGTTACATAGATGTGTGTGCGTGTGTGTGCTCAGTGACGTAACTATGTTACGGATAGTAATAATAGTAATATTTAGGCACATCTCCACACACGGCCATCTAATTCCAAAGTAAGCATCATCAGAGGTTGTGTTATGGCAACCAGACGGCAAACAAACTGGACATATACATATAAATATATACTTACATAGATATTTTTTATACCCAGACACAATAAATACTTGTGCTCATCACACAAATATTTGGTTTGCGTGGCAATCGAACCCACAATCCCTGGCGTAACAGACAGGTTGGCCAACTACTGCACCCATGGATCAGTCAAGTCAGTCAAAATATCCAATTATATTTAGCACAGTTAATTACCATGGTAACTGCGGGATGTGTCTGATTAAACTGGTGTGGAAGTCTTACAGCTAACAAGAACTTTACAAGTTTTCAAATATTTAAACCTGTCCATTTAAGATCAACCTGTGCTGTACAAAATACATCTGTTTAAGACCTGTTACAGTAGAATCAGCTATCATTCGGTATCATCAGATTTTGATGGAGAAAATTAGGCTGAAAAATATATAAAAAAATCATTTAAAATGCCATAAATATAATAGCATAATGCACTTATACTGCACTATTATCAAGACACATCAAAGCCTCATCACTAACTGGTCACCTTGAGCGGGGAGTGTTTTGACATAAAAGCCTATATTTGGAGCGCTTACCGGCCCGCTGGCAAAAACCTACCGCTTAAAGGAATTCCTCAAACCACAGCTAACCTTCTATTCCTAGTTTAGCGTGTGACCGCTCGCCGGCACCGCGCTCCGACGCTTATATGGACAGATATTTAAACGTAACTCGAAGAAGCGTCCAATATTTGTTTTTGTGTACATACGTCCATATATCGTTATTATTATTATCAGCCCAACTCAGTCTACTGTTGGACATAAAGATTAAACATTGCGATGTTCTTAGTCTCTTAGAGTTCTGCCTCCAACTCACTACTAATACTCTAAAAAGTACTCTACAATACGAATACTCTACGTTTAAAGATTACATATCACCTGCTGTAACGATGAAGGAAAATGTGCAGAGGAAACCTACACACATTAGAGCTATAATGTTCCCTAAAGCGTTTTTAATCCGCAAACCCACAGTTGACAAGCGAGACAAACTAGCCTTATTCATTGTCATTCTGAAAAAAGACCCATGTCGAACGGTGATATGACAAAAGGATTGATGATGGATGATGATAATGATGAACTATCTATCTAAAGAGTGTTGGACTAACATATCTTAACTAGTCTAATGACACTAACAGTCCTATTCCTGCAGTCTTTTCCAAGTCGATTGGACATGTCCATGGACATTACCGGTTATTTGCCAAATGCCGCCTACTTCTTTACTACTCTCTTACATACATATCGTCACGCCTGGTCCCTTACGGGGTAAGCTAAGAGTAACGAGTGCCGACCTGCCATGATTCTTCTACATTTCTTATTTTGTTCATAATAACACGCCGGTTTATGAGACTTCTTTCTACTCTTCACTTTAAGAAAATAATATGACGATTATAATAAATGAATAAAACATAGAAACACAGGTATACTTTAAATATAGTGTTTAGGAATGAATGACGTCACAAGTTCGTATCCTCTGTAATATATTCATATATACGCTTTTATAGAAGATTTATTTCAGTACCTAAATAAGGATTCTTGTATGGCAGTACAATTACTTCATTTTAGCGATGTAACACGCTTACTCAAATCGTAAAGAGAATTTATACTTATGTTATTCTCAAAATAATATGTCATGTTATCAATATAATGGTACTTTATTATCCACCAAATGTGTTAACAAAATGCGGATTTTATGCAATATTTGGCCAAAATGGTTGGGATAGAAATATTTAGTACTCGGTGCCCTCTACCCCCATAAGAATCCTGGCGTGATAATACAATAATATATTTAAAGTTCTGTACTTCAAGAAATTTCGTTGTATATGAGAAATGAAATAAATTACTATTGAAACGCAGACAAAGTCGTGTGCACGAGCTAGTGTCGCGTAACTCGGTAAATATTATTGAAACACAGATATCGCTATGCAGCCAAGATTATTAACTTCCTTCGATACGATGTTTTCCTTTACGAGATAAAGGCGACGCACGTGGATGTGGCAAAAATGGATACGGCAAGTGGAAATCTATATTTATTTCGTTCAATAAGTCTGCTCTGTGCGTAATTTTTATTGTGTTACGTCTAAATACGGTTTTTTTGTTGTTTTATGACTTAGGATTATTGTCAATATCGTCGGAAGTGTAACAAACCGATGAACTGAAACACTGAAACTAACTGAACTGACCATGGAGGTCAGAAGTGAGAACTGTAAGAGAAGTATGCGACGTTATACGTATATCTCTCTAAATACTTATAATTTGTTGATTCTTCCGTTATCGGCAATAATGCTAATAACGCGATACCTTAAAGAATCCGTATTTGTATTGAGAAATCATCAACATTTGGCAAAAAGTTTTAATAATATCATAACTAATATTTTTTTCTTGATCTCATCGCTTATGACCGAGGAAATTACTCGTATAGACGACAAAGTCTGCACAATTTCAAAATATTTGTGTTATCTGTTGCACAACCAAGTCTAAAAGGAAAAATGATACAATTTAATTCTAGATTATACTATTACATTTTATACGTCAAAAACTGAATGTACTCCGTAATGTTAGAACCGAAATTATGTCGAACTCTAGAGACGAAGCAAGCCAACCTTAGTAAAATTAGACACAAGGAAAATGTATAAAAACAAACAGACGATTCGCCTTGTCTATTCTAGTCGATTCGTAGATCATTGGCGCGGTGATCGTAGGGACGTGCCGTGCTGCAATGACCCAGTTACGCGGGTTCGACACCCGACGGAGGTCGAGCGACCAAGCTTGTAAGTCTTCACTGCCAATCTGGTTTATTGAACGTTTTGTAATCGTAATCAGTGACGATGGGGTTTTTTATTTACATCGTTTTTGTAGATCGCGAGAGGTATTAGGACAACCTTGAATTGTGGCTGTCTCATGTTGGCGGTGGCCACAGTTGTGTAGTGTCGCAGCGAGATACAGCGCGCTCCGACTGCGAGCGGTAGCAATATAATAAGTAATAATATTATATTACCGGACTCTTGTAAAATCATTTTTACTTTTTCAAATATATTTTTATATTACATCTCAACATTGGCGGGAAATGATACATCTGTTTTGTTAACTTTTTACTATTATTATATTTTATTTGTTATTTGCTATGAAACATTCTGTAAAGCTATTTAAATATATCCGATCAAGGAGTAACAATTTTTGTCTAAAATTTTGCAATCGGATACGTGATATTTAATAAAATATTGGTAATGAATCACCCCCTATTCCATGTGACGTAAAACATAACTGTCAAAACGTTGGGATGTACGAGTACTACACTCCTCTATCTATACATTTAGGGAAATACACACGTGATGTTATATTATTATTGAAAGTAGGTAAATTGAGCATGGCTAGGACCGTTTTTGCCAATTGTGAATTATCCAACGGTGCAACCAAAGAGAAGGCATTCAAAGACATATATGTGTATGCACAGTTCACTTACGGTCTCACACCGACCTACATCTGCGCAGAATTTAACAAACTCCAATTTAATAACGTTCATGCTCTTCAACAGTCTGTCGGCGCGCATCTACTTCCCCTTTGTTCTTTCAACACTTCTTAATTGTACAATTATTGTTTGATCTATTTGTACCAAATACGCGAACCGTTGCAAAGGTCCATGTAACTGGACCGGTAAAGAATTGTGTAAATATTAAAATCTCCACCACAATATCACTGTACAATGAACCGTAGATGACAAATAAGCGGGTAAAAAAATCGAAGGAACACAAAAAAACCAATGGCGGTACATCTTGTGTTTGTATCCGATCGCCTCTCGAGTAGCTAAATACAAGTAAATTAGTTATGAAGGAAATAAATTGCAAAATAACGAACAAACGGACAGAATACTTCCTGTTTACTTGATTACGGTCAATGCGAATGAGGTAGTTGTTCTGTGGAAACCCACTCGTCTGTGTCGCTATTTAGCGGATCCGTTAATTTGTTGCGACCGTTGAATCGCTACAATCTTTTACCTTTGTTAATAAACTAACCAGCATTCTGCATCTGTCTCGGCAACTGCAAAATTGATTTATACTTTTTGCCATTGATATATATTTTCTTAATCTTAACGCGATCTGTCGGGTCTTGCTACAATTGTTAATAAAACAATTCCACAAACATAATGCAAAACAGAAGCTCATGTTTCAAACACACGCACGCAAAGTCCCACAAATGCCTGCTACATTCATCAATATACGAAGCATCGAACACAGCAACAGCTCCTAATTTACTACAAAACATTTACACAGGTACAGTTTACAGTTAAATACGTACAATGTTCGGTCACACACAGATGCGTTACGAGGTTTGTGCGTGCGAAGGGCGGCGGGTCGGAAGGGCGACGCTCGCGCCGTCTGGAGGGCGGCTTGTTTACTGCCAATCAATGCCCAATTCAACCTTTGCTACATGTCCTTGTGCCTCCACAGCCGAGCCCTTAAAGGACGACTGTTCGATAACGCGTAGGTTCTCGACAAAACAAACATAAGCGTAATCAGTATCAATGACGATGAGTTAATGTATTTTACTCAATATTCGATCTCAAAGCTAATGGCGGATTTAGACGTTCTGTTTAAAGAAATTATGAAAATGTCATCAATTGTATCTGTACATTTATGTATGAATGCGTCTAGTGCTTCATAATCATAATCATCATCGTCATCATCATCGTTAGCGTCTAGACGTCCTCTGCGGGGCATAGGCCGCCCCTATCGAGGGCACTCCTTCCAGTCCTGGCTCTCCGAATTAAGCAATATCTCGTTTCCGGTTCCTAAGTATCTCTGTCTGTTGGTTACAAGTTATGTATGTAACAATACCAGAAAACAGTGAGGTATCTTGGTATACCAATGTGGATTCAACATACGCACATCGGGAACTTTGTACTTCTGTTTGCAGAAAATCCTTTACATAAATATATTATCAGATTCTTTACTCACGTGGATTGCATAGTCTTTGGGTAACATCACGCCTGTAATCCTCGAGAGGTAGGCCGAGGAATGTAGTACACTCCTATATTTCACCAGTTATGTTTACGTCCCATGGAATAATAGCTAGTGAGCCTATTGCCATACTCCGGGCACAGATCCAAACTCTCAGTCACTACTAGAAATTCTAAATTAGAATAATCCAATATTACCCGATCTGGGATTTAAGCCAGGACCTCCCGATCGGCGGTCGCGCTTGCATCCATTCGACCATCGAGGCAGTAAACTTATATTTAAACGTACATTAATACCGTAATCAAGGGAATATTTTTATATTCATCATTTAGATATGTGATCTAAAAAGGGATGCTAAACATTATTAAAAATAAAAGATAAAAATGACCCTCTGATTTTCACGCCAAGTCTTTTTAGTTGAAGTTGGCTTTGAACAGCAGCAGATTAAAAAAATAAATAGATTTCACAGATTACAAATTCTCCTAGAAGCCCTATCCTTTTTATTTCATTTATTTTGTAATTACCAAAACTCGTGCCGTCAACGTGTGACAGATTGCCTTTCAACGACATTATTTCAAGAAAACATTTCACGGTAGTTTTATCAGAAAGAATCGCTTCGGTTTCGTAATCCCTGGGTAAGAAGCAAATGATTTTTTAAGCCAGTAATTATTTTGAACTAATAATTTTTTATTCTTAAACAATAATTAATTTAAATAGCCTGCATTAAAAAAAAATCCCGTTTTAAACAATAATTTCGGCTTCTCGCAATATTGAGAAACCTGCAAGTTATTAACAAAGCAAACGCTTTCCGAAACGTTCTAGAAAGTTCCCAATAAATCCGTATATTTTCGTTATTAAATTACTTAACCTTAAGTATTTTACAACCCGATATACAGTTTCAGTTGAAAAAGAGTAGGCGAGGTGGCACCGCACAGGTGGTCACTGACCGTCTAGAGGTCGGCAGGCCGCCCTTGTGATGGAGCATGGTGGGGGATGAAACGCAGTACACTTCAGTTACCTCAATTATGTTGAGACATAATTGCTTTCAGGAATACCAATAGTTCGATTATTTATAGAGTTCTATGTGGCATTTAATTCATATGTATGGTGCAGAAAATTTTTCATAAATATCAGTTGGTTCCGTCATAGATTGTACTGCTAGTTAGGGTTTTATGCGAAACTGTAAAAAGTTTGGGGCACACGCCATCGTGCGGTTTCCATGAAGCATGAGTACATCCAGGCTGCCAATGCCACAGTGGCAAAATTACCTGTGACGTACAAGAGTAGCCTTTTGTTATATAAAAATTAACAATTTCATTGTTTATTTTTTACACGCTTTTTACACTATTTGTATTAGATTCACTTGTATGTGCGTATGTATGTTATCGAATTCTTTGCACTCAATTTTGACCCACTTTGAACGGACAGATTTAATTTAAACTTTGTACACTTATCAAGAACCGGTGACAATACAATAATTTGTTATTGTCTGATTATGCTGACCAGGATCGCCAGGATTAAATAATTTTCTCACGTATCCTCTGTGAGAGTAAGACATATACAGCAACCGCACATACGTATTGTCTAACTATTTTCCAGCTTGAGCACTGGACTATGTCGATACATTAGGTCACTAACAGCTCGTACGTCATCCGAGCGTTCTAAGGCGCAAGTCTCTGGAATTGCAAAAGCTCTGCCTAGTTTAGGATCGGAGGGTCGGCTGTAAAGTTGTTCCAAGGTTTATTAAATACAACTGCAACGACCGCAGCTGGGGTGGTGAGTGGCCGCCCTTGCTCAGAAACCGCGGCACTCGCCTTCCTCTCCACAACAGCCGGACTAAATGTAACTACACAACTGACTAGGGACGTACTGTTTGAATTATAATATTCATTTAAACAATATAAGGATTCGAAGTCTCTGAAACCGATGAGCGTGTCATCAATGTGGGAAAAGCATGGCACGTCTGTAAGGATGGCGATACTTGGCAATCCGTGCTCTCTGCTTACCCCGTTTGAGAATTGTGAAACGAAGTATTTCACAGCGTAGCTTTTGGAATTCCTTGGTTTTATCTAGCCCTGTGGAAAATTGGCCTGAGGATGTGACTGTAAAAATATAGTCATAACTATTTTCCTTAAATCAGATTACTTGATAATATTGAAAATTCTTACCTCCTAGCTGTCCTTTTACGTAAGCGAGTATTAGGTTTTTTATGTATTACGTCTAATATTTAAAAATTCCACGGATTCTCAGTACGTGTAACAATATTCTACTATGGAGACTGTCACTGCTCTATTACTTTCCGAACTCTACTAACATTTAAAGTAACAATTTCGTTGTACCTCCTGTTTATATAATTTCCAACTACAGCAGTATAGACTATGTTGGATCACTTATAAGATATTGTATTTCTATAAGATTAGAAAAAACCGCCTCAAAAAAAAGTATCTTTTATTTAATTTCTTTTATACAAATGTTAAATTGATTACATTAATTTTAATTCTAATTATTCGAATTAATTATACGTATTTGTTAATATTTCTTAATTATTCGAATAACTTTAGTTCACCTGTTGGACTGAAAACGTTGCTCCAAAAAATTGTAATAAAATACATATAAAGTAATTACTACAACTTCTCATAGTATGATACGAAACTTTGGTAAATTCTACTCAAAATCACAGCTTAAAAATATAAGTATGATAATAAGCCTTATTACTTATAATAATAAGAATTAATGACCTTTGCAGGCCTACCATATTACGTTTCCATACGTAAAATATATAAGTATGATATTTCGAAGTTTTTAATATCAAACACAATGTTATCCTTAAAGAACGAATTGGGTTACATGACGTTTTAGCACCAACGTTACCAACAAAGTTTCATTGCCATCAATTATTATGCGTATTACAGTCAATTTTAAAAGGAAATTTGGAAAGTTATTCGTTTTATAGAAATGTATATATTATTTCAATGTGTCTAGTCTAGTGAGGCGTAAAATTGAAATTTCTAGTGCACCAGTACTTCGAGCACCCGACCGACCCCGGCTCCGCCCAAACGTGAGGTCGTAGACTCGTAGACGTCCTCTACGCCGTAGATGACTGCGTAGTCTGCCCGGGTACAAGTACCGGATTATATTGTACACGCTATGACAGCCTTCAATTCCTGTGTTTCAGATAGTCTTACAAACGTTAATTTAATAATTGTTTGGGCACATTTTAAATATGAAATATTTAATGATATACGCAATGATCATGTCAGGCTGAAACTTGGTGCTAAATTAAAATGTGATAG
Organism: Elbella merops; assembly: GCA_018244855.1. Lineage (NCBI taxonomy): Eukaryota > Metazoa > Arthropoda > Insecta > Lepidoptera > Hesperiidae > Elbella > Elbella merops. The sequence continues at coordinate 8,852 of DWMG01002505.1, forward strand.
TTGTATTAATCACTGCATACCATTTATACAGGGATTGGGTCCCAGGTCCAAACCAAAAACAACATGTTAAGTTATGAAGTACTAACTGATATAAGCTCTTGTGTAGCTCTCCGTAAGTGATACTTTTAAATGCATTTTCAATCTGTTTATTATTGACAAAAAGCCCTAAAAGAGTCGTTATAAAAAATTATATAAACTTGAAATGCTCCTAAATAATGAAAACATCTCTCCATCCATTTGCATTGGCGCAGCGTGGTCCTCGTAAAGTATATTGCAACTTTCTCAAAAAGAAATAGCTGCATATGGCTGTAAGAAATAAACCAGGTAGCTGCCAATGGTTATGTGAAATTATAAAAAGGACAATTTAACCTTTAAAGCAATCACTGTAAGTAGATTCCAAAATAACATGTTTTTGCTGCGCCCGGTCAGACGGTGTCGGTGCCCGCCCTAGGAAGGACGCGCCGACCGACACCCACTCCAGGCTGCAGCCGGGGTGCGAACGCACTCACATTCATCTATAATAATCTTTCAACGCACTAATACCTATACCATTACATACTACTATACCATGGCAATCGATCTCGTATCTGTCGAACTGTCACAATTTCATGATAAAGAAAACCTTAGCTATGTAATTATTACTATACGTTTGTTACCGGGAAATTTTCCCATTTATGTCGGGCGACTATTTGGAGAAATATTACTGAGTCAAAATAGCGATCTACCGAACTAGAGTTAAGTGGCCTTTTTTTTTTTTAAAATTAATAATCTTCTAGTGAATCCTACGCACCACGTGATGTTCTGTTACTGGATATAGGCCTTTTTTCAGCTTACCTAAACATTAATAGTAACACATTAAAAAAATTCAAATCAGTGATAATGCATATATAATATATATAAATATGTTAAAATATCTAATCTAAGAAAGCTATAGTGCAGCTCTTAATTAGTGGTATCAATCGGTGTCAAAAGCTTAGTACTTTCAAATGGCGAGAACTAATAAAGAATTTCGCTCAATCTCTTTATAATCTATACCTACCCAACGCACAGCATAGATTATTTTTTTTATAACCTAGAATGCTAAAAATTCTAAATTTTACATATTGGATTTTTCTAACATGAAATTGATCGTAGTTACTGGGATTCTCTGAATTTGTGCCCGGTATATGGCAATAGTACCCCTTATTCCGTGTGACCTATTATAACACGTGGAAGTACTATACTTCTCAGACCGTCCCTTCGGGGAAAGACAAGCGTAATTCTAAAAACATCCGGCAATGTGGTACGAGTAATCCTCAGCCGGAAGTCGGGCGTTACGTATCGAAACTAAAAGGTCAAGAGAGGCAGCACGTGACATTATAATGTCAAATGTCAGACCTCAGAATAGATACCCATTCGTCTCGCCTCCAGCCCCTGGATCGATATATTGGTACGCTAAGGTTATTTAGAATAATGTTTAACCTTTGATAGCGGACGATAGGCTCTTGGGTTTCGTAATAACTTTGTTTGTGCAAGCTACATTGACGGAGTCGACGCCCGCCCTAGGAAGGACGCGTCGACCCGCCACGCGCCCTAGACGCCTGATACCAAATGAAACCGAAATAGACACATTTCACTTTTAAATACGTCTAATTGTATTGCATTAGCTAAATGTCTGATATGGCATAATAGAAAAAAATCTATTGGAATTTTTTTTTTTATTGCATCTACGTAATTCCTGATACTGCAGTATTGCTAGTAATGAAAATAAAAGTTCCTAAATACTATATTGAGTTTGTGAATTTTTTTTTCTCGAGAATTAAGCGTTTGTGTATTTATTTTTCATTGTCCATAAATTTAAAGTATACTTAACTATGAAGCATACTATTACTGTATCGTGTGAAGGTTCTTTCTGAGTTATTAAGATTTTAAGTATTTTAATGAATAATTTCTTAGTTTCTTAGCATTAGATCAGGTTTCCTACTTCCTGTTTAAAAATTGAATCTTCCGGAAAAAACAACGAATAATTGTTCTGTAGAATTTATTGCTATCAATTATCTGCAGCATTTTCTTGGACGGTCTAATTGTATCAGCTATGTTGGAATAAATATTACTTATATAACAATACGCCAGGTCCCTTGCGGAGTAGGCAAAGAGCTACGATTGCGAAATAAATATCTTATAGAGCCGACGTACTCCGTCAACACTCCTCGATCTGTGCGTATTAAGATGAGAAGCGGAATATAAAGTCATGGTAGTTTGGATTAAGTCCGCTATCCTAGGACGGGCATCCAGGACGCGCGTACGTTGACCCAGCAATGCATGGAGAGGTTCTGACACCTAAAATAATAGCGTTTCATATACATATGTACATATTATATATCCCAGATACATTTACATAAGGTCGACGTCGTCTCTCAAAAGGTGGATTATTAAATTAACCATTTGTGTTAAGCCACCGACACTCCTCGAACGAAGTTGCTCTAGGTGTGTGCTGCAGCGCTTTTACCTCCCACTGCTGGGCAAAGGTATCTCCGACACAAAAACATGAAAGATACTCTAACTATTAGCATTTTTCAATATTAAAGCAACATCTATAAAATATCTATGGAAATTATTTAAAAAATTCTTCTGAATATATGAATCTGATTTATACTCGTATATTATACATACAGAGCTCAAATAACATACTAGGACGTCCTGTATGAAGTGCACTGACCTTAAATAGGGTTAGAGGATTTAGATATATACGTATATCTAAAAGAGACTAAAAACGCGAAAGTTGGAATGTTATTTTTCATTAACACGTAAACTTTTTAGGTGTCGTCTGTAATAATTTAAAAGTTAATATTTGTATAAAACAGTAGATAAAGAATAATAAATAAAAATATATCTTTGGATATTTCCTCAAATGGGCACGTGATCCCAATATAGGCGAGCCAGACTGTAAACTATATAATTTTATATATTAATATGTACCTATATACCTAATCATTTTTATTATACCCAAATTTTATGGCTCACAGCTTGGACATTCAATCACTACACCAAACGGCCAGTAATGCCACATTCTCGTACAGTGCTCAATTAACAATAGTCTAATGGCATTTTGAGAGTGCTGTAATTATATAACGTTTTAAAACCCTTAGTGTTATCTGTCAAAGTTATCAGAGGATCCATACATAGGTAAGGAGAAACTTCTGGATGCCGAGCGCGCACCCGCCCGGGCATCCAGGACTCTAGAGCGTTGACCCGGGGAGCTCCCCCTTGCATCTGCAAGGGGTGGTTAGAACGTGTTCCACCTGATACTGAGATCACTTTCGCTGTGCTTTTGATAGGATGGATTTAATAATTAGAATACTAAATAACTGGAACGTATTAATTACTTTGTTTTAATCGCATCTATTGCCTGTTCACACAGACGCATGTGTTTTTTTTTTATGTTTGGTTTAGTCAGTGTTTGTATCATTGTGATTCCGTCTACTATTCCTAGGGTTCAAGGCACATTAAAATAATATTTTTTTGTATATTCCTATTTTGTCCTTTAGTCTGTTAATTTCATTCGTTTGCTTACGTACGAGTATTTATTGAAAATTCATATTTTGTTCCCGTCCTTAGCAGGTAGCCCTAAGGGTTTTCAGCTTACGTAGGAAGACCAGACGAACAAAACAATTTACAAAAGAAAACAGCTAATTTAGGGCACTGTTCAGAGGTCTCAGTTAGAGATTATTTTATGAAGAGGAAATCTACAATGCAAATTATAAGCAGTTTTAGGTTTTTTATACCTAATGTATTCCGAATATCCTATCCTTCTTTAATTTGATTGGCTGAAGTCCCTCCATGGTCTTGGTGGGTCTGGTATTGTTCCCTGAAACTGTGTCCATGATATACATATATACGCGACACAAAAAATTCTAACCTGGGCTATGAGTGTCCAGTGTTATATTCATTGCAAAACGACAAATATATAGATCATATGCTTACTATGTGTAAATATGAATTAAAATAATGCAAAACACTTGTTATAGATAAATTTTATTTAAGATATTCGGTTGAAATTTTACAGAAAGTGCGTGTTAAAATCGTTGTATGCTGCATTAAAACAAATTAAAATATGAATGACAACTATATTCAACGTTATTATTTATAAACGCAACCCCATGCCTGTAATTCTCGAAGGGGTAGGCAGAGGAGTGTAGTACACTCCTACGATCAGCCAGTTACGTTTAAGTCCCACAATGGAATAGGTAGTGAGTCTACTGCCATATACCGGGCACACATCTAGATTCCGAGTCACTA
>DWMG01002506.1:0-13129 GCA_018244855.1 Elbella merops
TGTCCAGCAGTGGACTGAGATAGGCTGATATTGGTGATGATGATTGCAAATCAATCAAACGCGTATACATCACGCGTTCTGCGAGGCGCTTGCGATCTTTTAGCCCTATTCCTCGCGTGATCTAAAATCTTCATAACGCTTGAAATTTTTACCCCGTCATCGACGACTTTTACTTTATTAAAAAGCAGTGGTTATTTTAAGTAAATTTAATTTTTATATTACATTACATTTGATCATAATATAATGGCCATTCGTTAATTTAATAATTATTATTCTCAAATTTACATATTCATATACAGTACCTACTTATTTTCAGCGTGTTGAAGTAAGCGTTAAATTCATGTAAATTTAAACTGAAACATTTTAAAACATAGGAGATGGATTAGAAACATATTATATTCACAGTAATCAATAATTACTTTTAATTTCCTTCCCGTTTCCGCATATAGAAACTTCCTATGTGTAAAGGGAGCCTAACGCTCACTCCCCCACGCTGTTATACCACAAAATATAAAAGAAGTAATTATTTAGTAGTGATTCCATGAAAATAACAAGTCATGTTTTAAAAGTATCGTCACATACATTATGCTACTATTAGCGATTGAATTATATATCAATTTAACTCACGTATATTTTTCCGGATAAACCAATAAGTTTACTACTCACGTTTCGGTCGCTACCCCGTCATATCGGCGGGAGCCCGTTGAGAAGGACCTCGAACAGATCAGAAAACTACCCCGAAAACTTACACGTGGGTTAAACTAGTACATTATTTAACCGTTTATTCAGACAATCACTAAACGTTCAGTGACTATTATCATTACATAAATAAACATTTTCTCTACGAAATTTGTCTAGAAAAATACATACATACATTACAATACATTATGCAAAAAACATCGTTCGTGACAAGCGCATTTGCTTTTTATGTTACGCAAGATACCATGTACTTATTCGTATTAGACTCGATTTACTACTCCTGGCAAGAATATTTATCTAAAAGTAGTCATTGAAGTAGTTTGATATACTTGACAAATCGTTATAACAGTATTATAAATCCTTCTGCCTGGAGTTAGAGTTATGTCCAGCAACGCGTCCTGCACAGACTTCTGCCAGTTTTCGATAAAAATAAACTAATGTGGAATATAGGCTAATAATAACGCTATATAGACCACAGATTACAAAAAAAACTATGGCAGTTAATCATACCATCCATCATAACCATATAGTGTAAAGTTCTTTAAAATTAATTACGATGAAATTGAGTGCCCCTGCCTCTGCGCGTCCAAAATTAGAACTCCAATAAAAAAATATATTTCATGATGGTAAAGGTCTATTTCGTACGAATTTTATCAAATATTCAATCTCTTTTATAAAAAACGTGTTCAATGTAAGAATTATAATTAAATTTTAAAAAAAATTAACTAACATATTATATAAAAATGTAATGTATTTTACAATAGATTAGGCTATAAATTATACATATAGCCTCATCATCGATTCACCGGATCCACAATTTAACACTTTAAGTATTGTATTGTAAGGAACAATTTAAGTATTGCTCCATAAAATAGTATTTCTGTCAAACGCACTAAATGTTATATGAATAAATTTAAGGAGAAAATCCACATTAAATATTAGGTAGCTAATGAGTTACAAATGATTAATCCATTCACGTAGTTCTGAACAAATAATGGCGACGATCAAAGATGAAAGTTTTTTTCTAATTAAAAAGTCTATAATTTACAATGCAAGTAATACGTAAACCGGAATTTTCTAGTTATTATGATACTTTATAATTTTTGAGACATGTATTTATTATATCTCATTTAATTAGGTATACTTTGTAATCGGATTTTAAAAAGCAAAAATGCAATTATTAATTCTAATTGCAATTTGACTCTCTATATACCGTCTTCAAGTTTTCTAAAAATTTTAAGCAAGTAATTGTCATCTAAGTGCTAAGAAGTTGTCTGGTGAGCACTGTTTGTTTTGAACCTTTCAAGTTTTTGGTTTTAGCGCAAAACGTCTTTGCGTCTCTAAGTGTCTTTCATTATATTCAAATGCAAAGATAAAACATCGTTAAATTATGTAAAGGCACGTTTTATAAGCGATTGCATTTCTTTGTGACGTTCTTATGAAAACTTATATAACTTCGCGCCATTCTGACATCATTGGCGGCCATTGTTTGTCTGTGTTCTTTCAATTTTTTTATAGAAAAATGTACAATGTCGACATTTCTGTTCAGCCTCATTTCACGGACTATTTGCGCTCGTTAAGCTAGATTCAGGTTTATCTATGAAAAATGTCTTTTATATTGAGAATGCAACTTAAATATAAATGACATACATTTGCAACACACATTCCTGTGTTTCATGTTTAGAAGTGTTTTTAAACGTTATTTAAATAAATTACTTAAGATCTCTCGTCATATTTTTATATAAAAATCCATATGATTTCATTTTAATAAGTAATGAATAATTTTCGTACTATTTGAACATCACAATAATTAGTTGGTTATGATAAACTTGTTATGTAAAGGTATTGTATTATACCTCCAAGTGGAATAATAGTGATAATATTGTATATGGTTTCTAACCTACTAAACTAGCGCCTTCGGATATCAGAATTTAAGTAGCATTCTATTTGATTAACCTCTCTATAATATATAGACATATAATTAAAAACTGCTTGTTTTGCACACGACTAGTCTTCAAACTATATTTTAAAATATTATGTGTATTTGCAAATTATAACCATTAGAAAACTGGCTGAATACTTTGTGAAACGCTACAATGTTTATAACAAAAAAAAAATTATAACAATATCAACCAACGCAACCAAACGCTACGATCTACGGTGCCTCTAAAATATCAGTTACAACTATAAATTGGCAGTAAATCTAGTACAAATATTATATAGATAATATCCTAAGTATTACACTAATTGATATATAATAATTTTTAATTAGTTATAATGATAAATATGCAATCAAAATATCAACTAAATAGTACCTTGCGAAGAAACAACCATATAAAAACACCGTATTCTTATTAAAACGACTCCATTTTACAAATTATATCACATTTCAATATAAATAGGCGTGATTATAAATGTACCGGCTTAACTCACGTGAGTTTTTTTGGGGATCGCCCGAAAAAGGTACGTGAGTTACATTTATAATCATGTGTATAAACACTCACGAAACATTTAATAGTAAAATAAATAGGGATGCTATACAAATAGAAATAAATGTCATTACAATTAAATAAATAGAAGTAATCCATTGGAAAACAACTAGTATACGATAAAGTCACTATTGGTGTAGGTTAGGTTAGACACAAGTCTACAGAACATGAGAATATTTACTCTTCCTTTCCATAAACGAACTGAATATTTCTACTCCTTCTTCTTTTCGTCCACTTTGGCCGGAAGGAAGAGAGCGATGAACTTCTGCAACAATTCCGTGAAAATAAGGGTTCCAATAAATACGAGTAGGGTCCCCAACCAGTGTCCAATAGTGAATGGATTTTGGAAATACCATATAGAGAACAGGAGCGAAACAAATTTCCTTAAGGTCACTGTCAAAGTGACAGTTAGAGATGCGCACTCCGTGGTCAGAACGTAGACGGCGCTGATGCATAATCCTTGGGTCACAACGTACAGCACCAGCCATATAACCTGTCTCGGCAACGACACTCCAAATACTTCCATCAGAGGTGTCTGTGTTGCAATATTAATATGGCCGATTATATTTGTTGTTGTTGGCAACCAAAACACAAGAGGCATCAAGTGCGTATAGTATAACGCTTCCCATGGATGTTTTCCATGTTTCGAATATAAGGATTCTTGGAATATTCCCATGCGAGCTGACACGAAGAGCGCGAAAGTCAATATGGCAACACCTAAGCACCACCAAAGCCAGTCAATGAACTGTAGTCTTTCCTCCTCTGCTGCATCTTCATGTCTTTCTCTAGGCGCTTTGACATCTCCACTGGAAACGATCGTACATAATGCAATGCCAGCGGATATCATAAATATTGCCAGGTACTTAAGAGGTGGATACTGTTTCTTTAAAATCCACACGCCCATCGCCATGTTAGCCATTAAAGAACCCGCGCGAAAGATCATATGCAAAGGCATAGATATGTTGAAGTCAAACGCATAGTTATTTGCTACGCTGCTTGTCCAAAAGAAACCCACCAGTAATACATACTGCTTGAAAGGAATAGTTCTCTTCGCGGTACCGAATTTACCAACAGTACAAAAACCAGCAGTAGCGAGAAATAAGAATTGAAGGAATGTCGCCAGATTTCCAGCACCAGGATCTTCTTTTACCACTAATTCTAAAAATATTACGTTTGAACAGCACCCAACAAATACCATACCAATGGCCAACGCTGCTTTTATGTTCATTTTGAATCTGAAAAAATAAAAAAAAACTTTAAAAAAAATTTCCGATACCGGGAATCGAACCCGAGCCTCCTGGGTGAGAGCCAGGTATCCTAGCCACTAGACCATATCGGATTCTCTAATCTAAGTCAAATTGTGTTATCACATTGTACCGCACTGCTTTTTATATATTTTGTTCAATAATAAATTATTACTTATTGTTAAATTATTAATAAAAATTAAATATTGTCTAAATCTTAACCTAAAACAGATGCGCACATTACATAGCCTAGTAGCTACTTGCGTGTGAAAGAGATAGACTTAACTAAACCGTACGATTGTGAGCCATTGTAAAGGTTACAATACAACACCGATTTCAACTTACTGAAACAAAGTACGGTGAAAATATCAAACAAACATATATAAAGTAAATCTGTACTTACATTTTCGATGCTTTTTCACAAGAAAATTAAACAAATATCGATTTCACAACAAATTACACATAATGATAAGCACCCGTTTGACACTGACGGTAACAGACGTATATTTCTTCGTGGTAGTGACCGTGGCCTCGAACCAAATACGCATGCGTCGACAGCGCTGCCGATAAAACAGTCGACATTCATAACTACAAAATCTGCCACTAGATGGCGGATTTTACAGTGCATTGTACTTTGAAACTGGGTAACTAGTTTTTAATTAAGTTATTACATAAATGTTACATTTTTTTATAAAATAATTATAAAATTAAATAGCAAATACAAGGAAAAAATATTATACATTTGCTAGATATTATTTTGAAATAAATAAACTTCCTGATTTTTTTATATTTATCGAAGCGTATCTTAGATATTGATACGTGGTTGTTGAAATATACTCTAAGAAGTGATTGAAGATATAATATGTAAAACTTATGGTGATAGATCAAAGTCACGTGTATTCTTCTTTTTTCAAAATAATTAAACAGTTATGCACTATAGAGATACTTGCCGCCATTCGTGCCGCCAAAATCGGCACGACTCCAGTTAATTTTAAAAACTGTATTTAATCCGCCCATATCAAACATTTTACTTTTTTATAATAGCACTCTACCATAATTAAATTACTATCGTATCTGCCTTTTAAGTAAAAGTCTAACGGACGAAAAATATTTTGATTAATATCGTATTAATATCTAACCGGCAATAGATCCTGGAACGCTGTGTACGATTTGCAGACATATGAAAATCAAACAGGTCGCCGTGAAATAAGGTCTAACCGATCGATAGAGCTGAAATAGGGTAACGACGTAAATATAACTGCTCCCGGGGAGTATACTAAGCGAAAGAAATTAGAAACTCTATTTAAAAGGTATCTATCAAATTTAGAGGACACTCATAATATGCTTAAAAACATTAAACATTTCAACATAGTAATTTAATTTTGTCGATAGCTTGTAAAACGAATGTTACACGAATAGATAAGAAAATATAAGATAATGTACAACCAAGGACGTCTGCGATGAAATTAGTTTTACAATATTCTGTAGTAGTTCATCAGAAATTTCTTTTCCACAACATTAACGTTTAACAAAATAACTCTGTTACTGGACTAAAGTTGATCACAGAAACTTTACCAACAATAATTTTAGACCGCACCAAGTAGGTACTACTTAATAAATCAAAAAATAATTCTATCGTAGAGTATGGTTTTCATGTACACAGGATTCCTTTATTCTGATTCGTGGCTACAAAATCTTCTGACTTCGAGGATCATCACGTCAAGTGAAGTCGAGCTGCAGGAATCAGGCCACCCCTCAAGTCACGTCCGACTGACATTACTATTAGCGGGAAAGTCATTGTCACTATAAATTGTAACAAATAACTATCATGTGGTTGTCATCTGTTTAGTTTTGTATCGTATGATAGGCTAAAGTTTGGCCACGACCTCGCCTGATGGAAAACACAGATATGTCATAAAGTGGAGCACGGGTGCCTAGTAAGAGCCTATTCACCCTGGATTTGAAGAGTAATAATAATAATAATCGACCCATTATAATCCACTGTTGGAATATCGGTTTCCTTTCATATTGAGAGGGTTAAGGTCGTAGTCTGCCACGCTGGCCAAGTGCGGGTTGGCAGACTTCACACACCTTAGAATTTTTTTTTATAAATTCTAAGATGTGTAGGTATCACCGTTAGCAAGTGATATTAAAATTTAAAACGCACTTTTTGTAAAGAAATACGTGCGTGCCATAGATTTGAACCCAGCACCCCCGGAGTGAGGTGCTGAATTTTTAACCACTAGGCTATCTCTGCTTTGAAGAGTTCTAAATTATATGTATCTGGAAACACAGATACCAGCAGGGTGTTCCACTCCTTGGTCGTCTAGATAAGAAAGGTGGAACCAAACCGAAGTCGTAACTCATAAATTAATTGTGAACTAATGTATGGACGTATAAACGAAACGTGTTTTTATGAACGGATGCACGTGAGAACATAGAGTAAAGAATAATTTTCCTTAATAGTGTGATGGACATTTTTTTAAGTAACGAAAAAGCTAAAAGTGTGATGTCAAACATATTGTTTTATATTTGTAGGCCCATATTTTGTAATACCTACTAATATCATAAATGCCAAACTGTTTTTTCCTTGTTTTATCTTATTTTGAAAAAACGACGGATTACATACTATTATTACATTATGAGGGAAAATATACACTTTTAATATGATCCTAATTTAAGATTGTATCCCAAAACGGATTAACTGTTACAACGGGAATATATTATCATAATGTCACGGCAAGTGAAGTTGAGCGGCAGCAATAATGGCGCCTCTTTACTCATAGCTGTCACTTGTCACTTTTGGCGCAAGAGTGTATTACCTATTGAAATCTAATAAGTAGTGTGAACAAAATGATCTAATCGTTTGCCAGTTCATGTAATGAAACTGAGAATCGGAATTTTATATTAATATGTTACGCTCACTCATTACAACCTACGTCTAATTGACTTATTGGGTAGGAAATTAAACAACATCTCGGAACGTATTTCACTGAATCATACCCAGTAATCTATTAGGGGAAAATATATTTCTTTTCTCTGAATCGTCTTTTACCATTCCCGAAAGACGACAGGTAATAGGAGTTTTCGTTGCCAGAAACTCACCCGGATTACTAACACGTTTTTTACCATCCCACTCGGGTGCAGTTTGTACAAGTTGTTAGAATCAGGACACGTCGCAGTCACGTGCGTCACGTCGCGTCACTTTTGGCGCCAAACAAGCAAAGGGGTGGAAATTTTAAAATCACGCACGCGTTTTTGTTTGGTACCTCCTTGGTAATTTCCAAGCAAATAGTTTTATTATTGTGTCTATATACAAGTACAGACTCACTCAGACAATTATTCCCTGATGGCACATGGTCAATACGTTCTACGTCCTTTTGCATTACCAAAGAGGTCATAAATACCCTTACACTAATATTTTCGGACTAAATCGTGGTCTTTCATCAAGAACTACCTCAATTGCGAGGAGGTCGCTACTACAAAATACAATGAAAGTTTAATGTATAGTCGCGACTATTTAAGGTGGTCGCACACTGCGACCGGATTTTCATCTATCTCAATAGAAAGACAGTATTTCAGTTTTCACCCGTCGGTCCGGATGCAGTTTGAACAAGTTGTTAGAATCAGAGCGACCCTGACGTGTCGCAGTCACGCGCGTTAGACGTGTCAGTTATAAGCCCTGCACACTTACCGAATAAAAAGTTTCAGCACTAACAATTTTTTATTTTTATTGCATACTACTAACGTGTATTTTTGGACAATACAATGTAACAGTAAAATAATATTTTACTAGCTTAAACAAAAACAAATAAATGTATTTACGTTTGCCTGGAAAAAAAGCCTAAGTTGCCTTATCTATGTTTCTGGTATTTAAAACTTTATTCAACGATGAATTGTTAGAGGAAAATAATTTCACAAAGTGAAAAGAATTAAGAAATACCTACAATTTACTATTGAGAGATTTCGCACGCATTTCGGAAAACATTTTAGAGAGCTCTATCATATACCTTTATATGATATGTCATGTTCTAAAATACATATTAAGTTAGAAGCGCCTTCACTAATGTTTGAAACTTTAACCCTCGGAATGGGAGACCAAAATCTAAGCCACTCAACTCCGTAGATTATAAGACTAAACTCTAAACTCCGGAGATAAAAGAATTAAAATGTCATATCGCCACCTTCGATATAAAAATTAATAACTAGCATCTCAGTAACTTTTGTATTTAAGTAAAACAAATGTACCTACTATTGAAAGTTTTTAGTTATTTACACCTATGATTAAATAAAATACGGAAGTAACGAATATTTTTCGAAATGATCTCCACCATGACTTTGCCGCGATTAACGACATGTCGTGAAGAACAAATTCGAATAGGTCCGAAAGTAGTTGCCATACATTACATAGTTTGGCTTAGATGGACGATAAATTTATCAAAATAAATGGTGTTTAATTTTTAAATACACTTATAGTTAAATATATAGTAAAGTGTTAAACATTACTTTTCGAATTAATATGTACCTACTCTATATGAACTCGATCATATCCATTTTATAGATAGGCATAAGTTAAATTACTATAGAGGTCAATTAACTCGGGTAACAAACACCGCAGCGAAAGGCGTCGCCAATCTGACAGCATACAAAATTTGCACATAGATAATTCGTTACGGTCCAACAATGCATGTAACCTGACTCGCATCACTGTAACGTCGAGAGGGCTTAGCTTTGAAGACATTACAACAAAACATTATTCACGTTATTCACAATATTAACACGGCTTCGGAAACTTTACTTATATAATTGTATATTAAGAATTTCTTATCTTTAATATTATCTAAGACGTGTCACCTTTTGTGACGTTATTTAAGGCTTTCCATTTTGAAAAGAAACCCATGCCTGATAGTGGAACTATAAAATAGTTGTTGATGATGATGATTATCTTTGTAAGGTCATGAAGGAAGTGTTTTAGATTAGGTTCCTAAAAAAGAAACAAAGGATTATGAATGAATTATTCAAGCGTTTATTCAAATATAAGAGTACTTTGCTGTAACACAATCGATGCCCATAAAAATGTCGAACAACAGCAACATACTAACAAACTAACAATTATTAAAGATCGTGCTTGACGAATACTAATATACATTGTCATGTTACAAACGATTGCTTAGGTACATAAATTATGACCTGAACTACTTTTTAAGAAATCCACTGCTCGTATCTTCAACATTATTCCTTCAAACTCAGGCCATCTGCTATGAAGATTAGATACTTTAACGAACAAACAAATATAAGTAGAAAAAATGCATGTTTCGATCACTATTAAACGATATAACCTCCAGCGATTGCTAGGAGCTCACGAAGAAAGATATCAGATAAATACTCGTAGGTCTGGCAGTCCCGGAAAAACATGTGAGTTAAACCGGTACATAATTTGAAAATGTTAGGGCTTTTTAATAATGATTACACGTAACGTAAAAAGTTAACATCACGCCTGTAATCCGCGAAGAAGTAGACAGAGGAGTGTAGTATACGAGTACTTCCACCATTCACCAGTTACGTTTTTGATTGTGCGAAAAACAGAAAAATTCATTATTAAATCACAAAGAGAACTACTACTTTATTACAGCCACTTTAGGAGAAACATATTCAATAATATGTAGTATGGCTACTTATTTTTATACCAGTTCGGTGTGCGAATGAAATACGCACCAATGGGGCCGTCTAGGCCGCGATAAACAGTCCCCCGTCAGCTTACACGGGCTTAGAGCTACCTAATCTAACTCATTTATAACTGTACAGTACAAAAAACGTACAAGTATGAAGAAAAAAATTGGAAAAACGGAAAATGTTAAGTAATAATTTTTAAATCGCATTTTAACGTTAACGCAAAATATTTTTCTAAGAACAGTCGGAGTCTGGATTGGTGCCCGCAGTACGGCAATAGGCTCGCCGCGTATTCCGTAATGGAACGTATAACGTAACTAGTGATAACTGGGAGTGTAATACACTCCTCTGCCTAACTTTTCGAGGTTTACAGGCGTGATGTTATATTTATCTTAAGCGTTTTGAGCCTCATTTTCATTACCATGAAGTGGTTATATAGCTATTCCTTTGACACAATGAACATTTTTATAATAAACTACTTTTCTATATACCTACACCCTATCATTATTATAGTATTGAGTGTACAGTGGAGATGAGAAACATATTACATTAAGTCAAGGGGAACTGGTCAGGCTATTATGGTGGATTTATTGTCGTTTTATTACCATAACAATATCTTGGCAGACCTAACATTCCGAACTACTTTATTGAGTGCTTTGGGGCGACCATTTTAAATAGATTTCGAATGAATATACCTACGTACGTACTTATTGTTAGATCTTTTTATCTTCCTTTTGATAGGTATAGGTTATTAGTATAAGAGGTGTGTTTTGTTCTAAATCGTATACACATAAGATCGCTTCTTATGATTAACAAAATCTGCTGCTTATTAACCATCCTAGTGAGTGTCAAAATGTGCAGTGCAGTGAGAAAGTTAGAACATACATATTGTGTCCATGGTTTATAGAAACAATATCTACCATTACAAGGAAAAATATATTATCTATATAGAATCTTTATTATCTAATTAAATATCTTCCTTTGACTATCTTTTGGATATATTAATGCTAAAGGTTCTTGTCCTAACACTATACAATTCATACAAACAATAAACTGATATAAATCTCTAAATACCATTGAACCGAACAATGAACATTTAAAATTAATTATCAATCACTGATTTACGAAGTTTATGTCATCATGATAATCTACGTGTATACGATGACCAAACAGTTTCATAATAAACCAAATACAAGCTTATAAAACGAGTGTGTAAAATTTTAATTATCGCGTCAACGAATCAGCACAATATAATCGTCATGCGGTCACCGAATCGATTATGCAAAATATGTGGATCTGATCCCAACTGCTGACTAATTGCCTACTGAAACCGCGAAAAATACGACAATTGAATATGTGTACGGTGGGTTATTAAATGGTTTGTTTGAATATAGAATGTATATGTTGTGTTCCAAAGAAAATTTTGTTATTCTCTCCGTTTTCGCAAGAGTTTCGAACTGATGTATGCTTTTGTTTCTGATTCGGTCGCCTGAGGAGCAGACGTCGCGGGCGAATTCTACAAATAGGAATTTTCAAAAGTGGATTTTTTTCTGCTAAAAGTGCTACAAAACGTCACACACCAATGTTTTCAGGCCGTAGTATTGACTTTTTAAATTGGAATTATTTGGTTTTTCTTTTTAAGAATACTTATTTCCAATTAACAGCTATCAGTTAAATTTTGATTTCAATTAACATTTCGAATTACTCAAGAATAAACTATTTATTGCACTGTTTATTACTATTACTAATTACACTGTATACTTATGTGAACAAACATAATGTTGAATCCTTACTAGAATATAAATTTTATATACTATTAACCAACACGCAAAAAAATAAAACAACATTACAAAAGTCAGAAACAAAACACAAACTATCATTAAGATATCAAATATGGAGAATAATATAATAAAATTGCGAGCGGAAAGAAATATTACCTACAGAATAAGTTAGGGTGGCAATGAAACGTGCAACGCCTGCCGTCCTATTCATCATAATTGGACACCTCTCGAACCCATAAGGGCCGTATTAGCGCGAGCCTGCCACTGCACGGCTGTCACACCAGCGCATAACCGTAAACGTAATTCAATTATACCGCGTCGACGCGCGCTACTAACGACCCCTTGCAGCGGAACTAATCTTCTTTGAGGCGTTTGGCTTGACATTATTTCTGATAATCACTCTTTTACATATTTTTCACGCAACTGAAGACGAGTTGATGAAGGTGTTATGTTATTAGTTTGTACATTTACTGGCGTTAAATATATAAGCCATGATGGCCTATTGGTTAAACATTCAGCCTCTCACTCCGGGGGTTGCTGGGTTCAAACCCATGGCACGCATCTCTTTAAAAAAAGTGCGTTTTAAATTTAAATATCACGTGCTAACGGTGAAACAAAACATCGTGAGGAAACCTACTCACCTTAGAATTTATAAAAAAAAAAAATCTAAGGTGTGTGAAGTCTGCCAACCCGCACTTGACCAGCGTGGCGGACTATGGCCTTAACCGTCTCAATATGTGAGGAGACCCATATTCTCCTATATTCTTAAAACACGCGATTAATATATTTCTTCACTAAGTAGTAGGTAGTACTCGTAGATTAGCATCGGCCTAGTTATGATATAATAAGGAAGAATGTGCAATATGAAAAGGTGTCATATACTTTTTGCAGCGTACATTTCATCAAGAGTTGTATAACTGCAATTATTTATGTATTATTGCTGTAATCAGAAATCGCATAAATTATTTCAATCTCAGATATTTCGTTATAAGAATTGAACAGACATGAACGAATCGAAATATATCGCGATATTAATTTAAGAATTATATATTAATTTAAGAATTATACTTCGGTGTTAGGATCGATTAGGCATCGAAGGGGTAGGCAGAGGAGTGTAGTACACCCCCACGTTTCACCAGTTACGTTTAAGTCCCACAATGGCATAGGTGGTGAGCCTATTGCCATACACCGGGCACACATCCAGTCTCCGAGTCACTACTAGAAATTCTAAATTAGAAAAATCCAA
>DWMG01002507.1:0-13126 GCA_018244855.1 Elbella merops
CTTGGCCAGCGTGGCAGACTATGGCCTTAACCCTCTCAACATGAGAGGAGACCCGTATTCCAACAGTGGAATTGTAACGGGTTGAAGAAAAAAAAATAACGTTAATATTATTTTACATAACGCACCTTGCATAATACGTGATATAATCGCAGTTGTCGTAAATAAAATAATATAAATAAATAAAATCAATCGTAGCAATGAGTCCGGAAATAGCCTATCTAAGACGCTAACCGGCTTGGATATACTCATATAGGTAGGTACTGTCAGAGATGCATTGCTCAGTTTACCATCTTTCAGGTCCAATTAGGATCTAAATTATTTTCTTGCCTACAGTAAGGTTCAGTTTCTTTCGCATGTTCTACATTTAAAACCTATATGTTCATATTAAAACGTATTCTAATTATGCTTAAAGCGCAACTACGTTAATATATCATGTAAATAAGTTAAAAGATAAACCCGAGTGCAGTAACTGGATACTAAATTTAATAATAATAGTGAAATAATAATAACTAGGATTCCCCATTATGGCCTTACACACGCCCACACGCGCGCATGCACGCACACATGAACCCATGCACGCATGCACACATGCACGCACGCACACACGCACACACGCGCAAACGTACGCGCGCGCTTACCTACACGCACACACACAATTCAAAACCAAAACTGCCCAGGTCATGTTGTCTACTGACATAAAATTCTAGAAATCCAAATTGTAACATGCGTCGTAGCATTCGCAAACATTTTGAAAACTAGTCTGATATTAAAATAATTTACCCTTAATCTTCAAGACACTTGGTCACTCAATACTCACTAGTTATAATAAGCCACTCGAGAAATATTAGGCGCGGGTTCGGACCGCAAGTCCAAGGTAACATCCGAAATACAGTGCATTGTTATTAATAGTCCATAAATGTTTCATCAAGTGTTTCGTGCGATCTAATCGTGGGTAACGAGAGATCAGTGTTATGCAGTGGGCTATGCATATTATAGGTATCTGTCGTTCATGCTACAATAATATAGTTGCTTATGGTTCACTGATTTCTCAGTTCTGGTTGTTGGTTAATTTAACTTTAATTTAACTTACTTTAACGGTTAAGTTAATTTTGTGCGGACAATATGATATTAGAACGGCCTGGAAATAGGGCTATTTATACCATATTTATGTATATGTAACTTATCATATAATTTTAATGTTTTGACGTTAATTACGTTTTAAGTTTAACTATCTCACTGAATCGATGTTGGCTCATTTGTCACTGAATATAAACAGCGAATAAAAAGATAAACGAAATTTTTAAGATTTCAATTTGATTTATTTAAATCATAATATAATAATATAACATCACACTGTATTTCGCCGAAGGGATACGCAGGAGTGTAATTACCCTCCCGCGTTTCACAACTTATTTTGTATATTCTACAAGGGAATAACGAGTGACTCTATTGCCATACACCGGGCACAGATCCAGACTCCGTGGTTCTACTGTTATTTAAATCAGATGTTTTATTATCATTGTTTATTCATCCATCAACGTAAATGAACTTCAGTGCAATCATCTACGTGATTACATGCTCGATTACTATTGCATTACAAATTAATTTAAGTTTTTCTTGTTCGTATACTTATTTTCAAATCACAGGTAAAATAAAGTTCATTTGTATATCACTATTATAATCATGTATGTAAAATGTATGTTTATTAGTGTACGTATTTTATATAAATGTATGTAAGTATATTTACATTTATACGTACATTACATGTACACAGCAATCTACCAGTTTCTAGTATAATCGAAGATTTTTATTGAACTAACCTGTTACTACCTATCTCTGTGTCGTGCCCTTTTTATTTGCTCTTTTCTATTTGTAACGTCCTTCTTTTATTTAACTGTCTTGTGTAAACAAACTGTAATGTGATAAAAAACCTATATAAGTAAAAAGATTTTATATAAGCAAGAAAAAACAAGAAAATATCGTGTAGATCGCAACATCCCTCTGCATTATAAATCATAACAAATCGAAGGCGGTCAGTCGCTGTGCAGTAATCTGACACTAGTCTATGCACTGACGCTTGTACTGCCTACCGCACGAGCTCCGTCAGATATTGCACTGCGTCCTTGGTGCGGCAGCTGTGATCTACATTAAGTATGAAAAGACTTCTGATCGCTTCACCTATGTCTATTTACCGTTATTTTCATGATAATTTTGCTTTTCTTTTAGGCATGTTTATTTAATTTCATAAATGTAGCATTTTTTTTTTCTGTATCTCCGTTTTTTTTTGAAAGGTCGATTTTTACAAATTTCGATCAAAAAATTTCTTAAATATAAACATGCAATGATATTTATGTATGTCCAGGGTTTTATAACCATTTATGATATTTTTTATAAAGATTCAATTTGAGTGATTTGTTATCTAATGTTAAATCACAATAACAAATCCAGAAAGGTACTTGTAATTATTGTATTATCGTCACATTTTAATTAAAATAAATCTATATATGTGCTAATTATTATTAAGTATCTAATATTCTATTATTATTTACGTCATATGGGAAAACCTTGTATTTTCCAACAGCTACATGATAATGTGTAATGCTTTAAAATAGGCTACGATATATTAAACATATTAGGCATAAAGTCCAATTATTTACTTGGGAAAATTTATTGGAAAATTCACTTAGTCGCTTACTTGAGTAGTTGGTAAATTAGAATGACGTGAAAAAACATCCTCGGAATTACATAAAAAATAAGATTTCAATAAAAATGACCAATAAATAAATGCTAAATATAATTGTGAACGGAATATTATAAGAGTTAGTACAGTAAGTCCAGACTCAAAAAGGACAAGCGAACATTTCACATCAGGTGCAATTTTTTCATTTAAATAAAACATGGCACCATAAACCATGGAAATATTAAACAAATATCGATAACAATTGTAGTTTCTGTTTGTCTATTTGTGTGGTTATGCACCCAGAGTACAGTAGATTCATATAAAAGAATAGTTTAAATGTTTTAATTTCATCAATATAAATGTATTGCATGCAATGCATTTCATCAATATAAATGCATCAATTGGTTTTTAATAGAAATAGAATAGAGTATGCAAATATGCTTAATAAATATATATACCTATGAGTAAAACTATGTGATAAAAATCGCGAGAACAGTGGTATGTACGAAGCATGATAACAAGCATGAAGCATTCGGATAGATTGTCACAATATTATGTCATCTTTGACCTTAGAAATGTTGAAACGGTTACAATTTTTATTTCACCTAACCTCATTTATAACACATACATGACTCATTGGGACATTCTTCTTAAAAACAATACTTCAAAGTAAACAATGGTGAAAACCATTCATTCTCTGAGCCTTCATCAGCCTCATCGCGTCTTGTTGACACAATTGCTAATACATATGTACTTGTTCGGATTACTCATGCTTAAAACTATTCAGTGGTTACCATATTTAAGTATATTATTAACATCTAGATACTGGGCAGCGCGCCGCGGAATTTTTAAACCGAGATGTAGAGTTTGTAGAGTTGGGAACATAACCCTACATATCGTGGTTATTTTAAACAGAAAAACCTTTTGGCTTTTGAGGGTATTTAATGTGTTTAGCATTAGTATATTGCAGATGAATTAAAAGCAATCCAAGATCCAAGGACGGGAACCATTCTCATTTTAAAAGGTCACAGATTTCCAAGAGAGGAACAGTAAAAGTAGGTACAATGTTGACGGCTATGACGTCGATATTTCACGCATCTTGTGTAGATTTCCATCAACTCTCACCTCTCACAATATTCATATTTCAAGTATTTATGCAGTTATTTTACAATGTTTAGAGTTTTCATTTCATATTTACAATGATCGATTGCCTACGTACGAAACTAAGGCACTTGTTTCACCTTTTACGATACACGAATGAAGATCGCATTACACAACTTTGTTTTGAATCCCCTCCACCGTCATTTTAAGTCTTATTTAAATTATATTTTTTGATACCCTGGATTTAAAAAATCGTAGTATTTTACATGGATTTCTCACATACGTCCGAAACTAGTCCGCTCATCGGTCTCTTCCCGAAAACACATACGTGAGTTGAACCCGTACATATACAACATTTCTTAGAAAAACTTTACTAATAGAAAATAGTCATATATTGAAACAAATGTGTCTCATAGGTAGACCTATTACTGATGCGAATTTACGTTATGTGTTTGTGTGTGTAACTATAGCTTATGTGGCTATATGTCGGAAATTACGGATTAAAACTATATTTATTATATATTTTAATGCGACGTTTGTGAAACCAACAAAAAAAACCAACCTCTTTGTTAAACAGCTGAACTCATTTTGATGAAGTTTGGCTTTTGAGGCACATATTTTAATTCCACTCTTAATTGAGTGATATATATGTATATATTCTGTATATCCAGAGCATTGCGCAGAGAACAATAAAATCCACAAAAAGAAGAGTAAAAATCTCTTTTAACTCTTCGCTTATTCGCTCGATGTGGAGCAGGTGGCTATTCCCTCCGTGACTCCTCAATACATTTACAGCCAAATAATTTGGACATGATGCGGCTACATGCCGACACGTACCGAAATAAATAACAAACAGACAAACCTACTACATAGTTAGAAAAATACATACATATATGTAAAATATTCCACAGCCAAGTGTTACTCACCGCGTAGAATAAAATATAGATCAGGTAATGAGTATACTTATATTTTAAATCACATAATATATTATAATATTGTATGGCTCACAGACTATTTTATGATATGTAACTAGTATAATAATATCGGAATAATTGTGATTTCAAACTTTCTGAACTGTTTTCTGAAAGAGTGTTTTTGAGATTGTACACACCAGTCGCAAATGAGCGATATGTACGTAGCTACGTACAATATTTTAGGGTAAATAGTATTCTAATTATTATTTGTAAGGTAAGGAAATCAAATAGGATTTTTAATTTAGAACTTAGTTGGGGGACTTCGAAACTATTTGTGAACAATGTACATCCTGTCTTAGTGTTCAATACAATTAAAATGACTATGTTTATCAGATAGAAAGTATACTGTGAGCTATTTTAATTTTTTTTTAATATTCGGCAATATTTTGTTTGTAAGCCATTGGTGGCCAGCTGTAATCTTGCAAAATATTTATGGAATTTTTAAGAATATCTCATGTCCGTAGGTATTCCTCGAATAGGCAGACAAGGGAATGTAGTATATTCCTATAATTCACCAGCTATGTTTTATTTATTTATTTCTTATAATCTACTACTCGTACGTCCCAACATGAAATATTGAATGAGTCTTGCCATACCTATACTGGGCCCAAATTCAGTTTCAGAGCTACTACTAGGAATTTTAATTTGAAAAATCCCGAGAGTAGGTACTCGATCCGAGCTTAAACCCAGCACTTCTTGATCAGCAATCGCGCTTGCAATCTTTCGACCGACGAAGTAGGCTTATGGTTAATAACTTGTATTTGTCATTGTCCACATCGCTTACAATCTATTCACGACTTAAAGGACTCTTGACTATTTCTTTGTTGCTAAAGAGATCTTCATTAACAATCGATAAATCTGATTACATATTTATAATTGCCTCTATAAATAACCATTTGAGTATCACTGCCGTGATATCTTCATTTTAATTTGTGTGTGTTACTATCAATTATTTTTTAAAAACTAGAAAATGCCTGCGGTTTCGCATGACCCTTGTATGAAAATAAATTTGTGACATATTATAATTAATCAACTCTGCTTTTCTTTGCGATTGCTGATTAAAAGATTGCAAAAGTGTGCGATCCCCGGTTCGAGAAAAATATACTAGGGTTTTCTAATTTGATATTCCCAGTTTTCGGAGTCTGGATTTATTTCTGTTGTATGGCAACACCCTCATCCAATATTAAATGGGACGGACAACTGGTGACAAGTGAAAGATATACAAGTGGTGCTAATTTTTTTGCGTATTTTGAAATAAACTCAAATACCATTTCGAATGCACTTTACTTGCCATAGGTCATTTAATTTCTGACACAGCTGTTCGATCGCAAAATAAACCCTATGGAACAACATAGTTAATAAACTAAAGTTATCTGTATAACTTGATTAAGTATATGCATATGTACCGGCTTAACTCACGTACGTTTTTCGGCATTCGACTTGTTTCTGAACTGTACGAGGTTTTTCTCAGTCGGAGTTAAGTCAATAGGTACTCGTATATAATTATGTGTATGTAAGCACTCACGAGACATTTAATAGTAAAATTATTTAAATAAATTGTAAAATACATACCTTCTTATACAGACAGTTTGACACCCAGGCATAAACTTACCAACCATTCTCACCACACAAGTATTTGTTGTAGGCGGGAATCGAACCACAACTTTCATCTTGCTAGGTATAATTCAATGTCTTAACAGGCCCCATTCAAGTATACAAATGTATAAAGAAGGTTCTTATGAAACGATGTAATTTACCTTTCTGCAAGAGTTATTTAAACTTAAACTAAAATGTTTCTAAAGAGGATTACGTCAGTATGCTCCAAGACCCCGGAGTAACAGCCTGAAGCTTAAATCATTAAGCTGTCATAGCGTTAAGAAAATTCACTTTTTATATGTATATAAGGTATATGTAACGACGACGAAACTACGAAGACAATTTTATTAGAGATTGCACTTAAATTGTCTAGTACATTACCACGATTCACCAGTTCAGAGCCTATTGCTATACATTGGCAACGAATCCAGATTCCGACCCACTAATATGAATTTTAAGTAACAAAAACCGAATAGTAATCGACTTGGGGATCGAACCCAGGACTGTTTGACTTTAAGTCGCGGTTGCAACCACTACCAAAGATTTATTTAGCATTAAATGACTTATATACCTCTAACACCTTACTTATCTTCAAGCGTCAATAAAAACCAAAGGCATAAAAATTAATAACAGTATAAATGTTCATAAACCATTTTGCATCGTTCACGCCAGCACCACAACGCTACAAGCGCGATGTTCTGCATGAGAACATTTATCTGGCATTCGCGGCAAGGTGCTGGGAGCCAACGCCGTGCAAACATTGCGTCCGTGTCGTTAGAAACAGATTCAGTAAAGCGTTGCCAGCGACTGGTACAACTAAGGCTCGGCGTTAGTACGCATTTACCTCACGCTATTCACCACTGATCTAAGCTGGTGTAGTGTGTGTGGTGTGGATAGTGTGGTGTCGGTGATATGGTGGATGGTCGCGTGCAGCGCAGTGCAGTGCGGGTGCAGTATGGATGCGCGCGCCGCCCTCGCGATAGCCGCGCTGGCGCTCCTCGCGCCCGCAGCCGCTACCTACCAGGTCTGTTCCTTACCATACTGTATTCAATAACATCTTGTACCAATGTTACATACACATTAAATAAATTTGTCCACGATTTATTTTGGGCTCGCTTATGATTATTTTATTGCATTGTAATTTTTTTTATAATTATTGTAATGAACAAATGAGACTATCTTGATTTTTTAAATTGTTTGTATTGCTTTAAAATATTTTAAAAGTATTCGTTGATTTTCACAGTAAATGCTTAGGAAATTTAGCAAAGTATTTAAAGTGATTTTTACCTTATTAATTAATTATTTTTGAATTTCTCAAAGGTATTTAATTTTGTAATAGCATGTGACAGGATTAAAAAAACAGTTTTAGTCATGAGTTAAGAAGTGACATTAATAAAACTAATTAACGAAGATTTAAAAAAAAAATAATGAAACAAGAGTTAATAATGACATTTAAACATGTTTATCTATTTGTTATAAAATTTACATAAAAATAAATACAATGCAACATCAATAGTAATAAAAGATGTGTACTCTATATTGAAGTGCAATAAATACCTCGGTTCTGTGTACGTGAATAAAAGTATTGAATTACTGGCAGGATACATAAAATGTGATAAAATCAATGAAATTATTTTTATAAATTAACATATACGATGGGGTTCAGAGTTTTATAATAGAAATAAATAATAATAATCGACCCATTTATAATTCCACTGCTGGAATACGGGTCTCCTCTCATATTGAGAGGGTTAAGGCCGTAGTCTGCCACGCTGGCCAAGTTGCGGGTTGGCAGACATAATACTTATATGTTATTAAAATACCAATCTGGGGTTGAGATTATCTATATAAATGTGAATTTAGAAATAACATTGAAACTTTAAAACGTCGCTTGCCCAATGTATGGTTATGGATTCACTATTAATCTTTTTCATTCAAACGCTATGTAACTGATTGTATTGCAATTACAAAATACCTTAGTTATTTTACATTTATATTAACATTTAAATAACGTATAATATTTTTCTATGCATTTATATATCTTATTTCTACTGTTTCATTGTGTTGGGGTCACAACCAACCCCTAATATAGAGTACCTGGATTCATACTAAACTGGGACGTTACTGAGTACTTAGACACCATACGTTATTATTGTGTTGAAAGGGTGTTCAGTAAACAAACTTATAGGAATACAAACCGATTATGTTTAATTGTTAATAGATATATGTAATTAATTTCAGGCATAATGTTGTGTTTAATTTTAAATGATGTACATATATGTATTTTGTAAGTACTAAATCAGTACCAAAAATCAGGATGCCAGCCGATTAATTCAACCATAAAGTATTTATACTTATAAAAAAAAAATGAAAATTTGGCGGTGAAAATTATTAAAACAAAGTTTTATTACACTAATTTAATGTGCGGTTATCGTAACACTAAATATTGTAACCGGATAACTAAGTAATAATAAAAAAAAAAATAACTTTGAACAAGCGCACAATTGAATATATGACCATAAACTAAGATATTGTGCTGTAGTAGACAGACAGATAAGAATCACATAATATATTTAAATGCTATTAAATGTTTCGTGAGTGTTTATACACATGATTATAAATGTACCGGCTTAACTCACGTAGTCTCCGCCGCGAACTCGCTGCAAGCGCCGGGAGCTCATGAGGAAGGACCTGGTACAAGTCCGAAACTAGTCGGGCCACCCCGAAAAACGTACGTGAGTTAAGCCGGTACATTTAAGTTTAACGTTAAGTATGCTATTGCTTACACATTCAGGGCATCGATCGCTTATAATACCTATGTATGTATGTAGATGATACTAATAAAATCTAAGTCAATGAGTCAATGAGTCAGAGCGCTGCAGTGGGGGGAAATAATACTATATTATATATCGTATAATATATGTGCGTAGTTTACCATGTTTGTAGATCTTTTCTTATATATCGTAATTATTGACCCAATTATTATTACTATATAATTTTTTTTCTTCTAAATGTTTTTGCACCTGCCTTTTTATTTTTTCATGTTTTACTAATATCCAAGATTTGACCAATAGATGAAACCACCACCCATTTAATTCGACCTTTGTTATGCTTGCTTATAATACAATAAAATGCGAATAAATAAATATTACTAAAACATGTACAACTGTTAACAATTTCATAGACGTGGCAGTAATGTAAAAATATAATGAACGAGTAAATGCGAAACGAGGTGTTAGAACTTTTTTGTTAGTAAACGCTAAAGAACTCGGTCAGCACTGTTACCTGGTACTTCATTACTCGGCGAGCCGTGCGCGCGCATAATCGCAGGGTACCCGCGGAGCAAAGGGAGCGTTTTGCTCCATTTGGAGCTGGCTTTACCGAGGACGTGTTGACATCCTTTTTTGTATTCCCATTAAAAAGTATGCGAATGTTAAAGGCGCCTTGAAGGTATGAGTATGAGAGGGAGAGAGAGAAAGACAGAGAAGCCGTATAATTAAAGATTTCTTAGATTAGATTTTTTTGATTTTTCTTGGGAGTGTTCTGCATTCCTACAATTTTTCTCCGCCTACCTCTTAGGGGATTACAGGCGTGAAGTTACGTTTTTTTACGTTTCTTAGATTAGACGTTTAATTAAAAACTTCTAAGATTTTGTAGTTTAATCAACTTTTTTTCATTTTATATTCATGTATATCGGGAAATCGTTAGTTTAAAATTTTTACATCTTTTCCCTTTGAGAAAGCTATTGTGTTTAATAATTGTATTGACTGCCGGTATTTTAAAACGTTACAATGTCACGTTGAAGAAAGAAACTGGTCGAAAAAAATTACCAGTAAGAAAAATAGCTGATTTCTTGTAACAGATGACATAAACTTCAACAGAATAATTAGATTTAAAGATATTTGAAAAAACTCGGACAGTCCTTTAGCTAACGGACAGTCACTTCGTTAACGGTGGGGCGTGGGGCCATTTATACGATACAGTAAAGCAATTTCATGTAGATTTCAAGTTATTTTTCTTTTACTTACTGTTTATTCAGTTAGAATTCTATATTGAGCCTTAACAAGTAACCTGATTATGGGTCGTCAAATAATATAATGGTTTAAAATAGTATTAATTTTACTATTCCTCTTAATAATCTACATATTTTATTTCCACCGAAGACCTGCAGCATTTAGTTGGTAATTCGATTGATGATGGGATCCGGAAGCCAGCCACAATTAAAATGTGCATTATGTGTATACTTCTAAGCGTTTATTAAGATGTAATTAAATAGGCAATTTCTTCGCAAGCGTCTAGCCGAAAAAGAAAAGTTCCAGCAGAAAAGACTATAGTCATACGCGAATCTATTGCTATTAAAAAACAAGTAACATCAGGCCCGTAATCCACGAAGGGGTAGGCAGAGAAGTGTAGTGCACCCCCACGTTTCACCAGTCACGTTTAAGTCCCATAATGGAATAGGTGGTGAGCCTATTGCCATACGCCGGGCGCACATCTAGACTCCGAGTAACATGAATAAACAAAAACAAGTAACATGTAATTTGTCTGATTTTTTTTAGACACCATGTTAAAATAATCTGATAGTATTTACCACTATAAAAGATCTAAGGAATAGCAGTGTTAAATCAATTTTATATACATTTTAACGAATATGTTCAGAACTGTACGATGTGATGTATAGCGGGGAACCGATGTTCGAGACAACTACTACACTAAATTACAGATTCCCATTGTGTGTCTGATATATAGCAACACATGATGCATGAGGTTATTATCTTCGACTGCGTTATACAAATTTGAAATTAGAACGGAGGAAAAATTTGAAATTAGAACGGAAGGAATATTTCAAATATTTCTAATTTCAAATTGGTCTTCCGTTGCTGGTTTGCAAGAATAATTTGAAATTAGAATACAGGAAGTTATGAACCAGTATGGATTTCCATGGCTTTAAAACCTATTTCGTTCTGAGAAGCGATTAAAGGGCTGTTGCTGATGATGATGATACTTCATAGTCAATTATCTTATTCACATTATAAGACCGATATTAACTGAAAACATAGAATATACTTTCGAATAATTACCGCCCCAGACAAAATACTGTAATCAGAACGCCGCAATATTAAATAGATCGTTAGACATACATGTTAAATTACTGACACAAAATAACAATTCATTATGGCGATGTGTATAACAGTAATTGCTTAAAAATATGAGATAGAAAAAACATGGAACCCATCTTTACATAAACCTCACCCGAAACAAAGAGTTTAATAACAGAATATGTGCATTCGAAAGGAATATTTTAAAAGTATATTTAAATCCATTAGGCTCAGAAAATACATGATGCGGCGAGGTAATCAGACACGGTCCTGCATTATCGAGAAATAAACGAACAAAATACACAATGGAAAAACCGTGTACTTTTCAGTAGGTAAGCGAATGTGAGATATGTATTTCTCATTCATTCGCTGCAAGACGACGTTGGCTGGTATCAGTACTGCTTAGATCACTGTTTAGAGCAAGTCGCTCTTAATTTACTATTTAATATTTCAGTAGCATAATGCGAATATTTCTGCAAGAACCATAAAGAATCTTCTAGACTCAGTGACAAAAAAGTCATACGAAAACAAATTAAAGAGAATTATTCAAATTCAAATTCATTTATTCAAAACTGGTTCATAAGAACACTTTTTGTACGTCAAAATGATGCTACCTATGCTATTAAAATTAAACATTAATATACGCAGTGTATAATAGTAATTTTAATATGAAACTGCTTCGAAATTACTTATTTGTAATTTAATACTTAAAATATTTGTTTACTTCCGTCCACTGCTGGACATAGACCTCTCTAACAACACGCCACTGTGCTCGACCTTGTAACACAGTGTCTCATACATTTTATTATTCACACGTCTAACATTGGCAAATGTGATATACTCTAAGCGTTATAAAACTGCCCAACAATTGTAACCACATTTATACAAATAAAAATATATTTCATCTCCAAGATCGTTTATTATAACTATTATCCTTACGTGCAGCTTTTTAAAAATAATTTAGTACTATCAAACAAAATGAAATGAAGTGGTAAATCTTATATAATAACCGAAAGAAAAAAATGTACTGAATATTCGTCTTAGCTTTCAACGAAACGAGTTATTTTCTTCAGAATCTGTACGAAGAAAGCATAAGAGAATTAATTCTTCACCAGTAGCGGCGAGGAAACGCAAGAAATGAATCATCACTGCGAATTAATGAGCCGCGACTCAAACGTTGCGAGACGACGGAACTACGTGGGTATAATATTGAAATATATTTTAGTTATCAAGGTTTTCGACTTTTGTACTAAGTCCATATACAGACTCATCAATAATGAGAACGTAAAAAAACGTAACATACGTCTGTGATCCCCGAAGGGGTAGACAGAGGAGTGTAGTACGCTCCCACGTTTCACCACGTTTCATCAATAATGCAACTAAAATCATGTAATATATAGCTCTCAGATATGAATTTACTACTTTTCCTAAATACCCTAGATATCCCTAAACTACAGTGACCGTAATGTCAATCTAGAAAAATATTTACGACACTCATATAACACAAATAAAAATAAAGTAACATTTTAGAATTATAATACGCAGTAAAACTATTTGAAAATATAGTAAATACAATAGGATAAAAAAAATATTTATTAACGTCCACTGCTGGACATAGACCTCTCTAACAACACGCCACTGTGCTCGACCTTGTAACACAGTGTCTCATACATTTT
>DWMG01002508.1:0-13126 GCA_018244855.1 Elbella merops
AATGTGGAAAATTTGAGAATTTTATTTTCTTAGTATTTATTGGAAGATAGACAAGTCTTAAGTGAGATAACGGTGACAGCCAACTTTAAGTACAATCGTCAGAAACCACATATGTATTTCGATACGTATACTATCTTATAAGCGTTTTCTATCAAAGTGGTAAAATTACAATTATTATATTTAATTGAATAACATCATTCTTTCGGTATTAATAATGAACACAAGTTATCGTGGAATGTTTTGACACGAGACGTAATGTTTCTATAATAGTTATCCAAAGAGGTCAATTTTACGGCAATTATTATATTATACCAGTAACAGAAGTACGTGTAAGCGGAGACAGATGGCGCCACGTGTCGGCGGCGTCAGTACTTTCGTCACGGTCACACGTATCAAGAAACAATCAAGTTGAGTTATAACTTTTGTTTTTTCAATATAACTTAATAGAGACGTTAGGCGTTAAACGCTATTGTGGCTGGTGTTAAAATAATTTTCGATTTATGGCGTAAAAAATTCTCATAATAGCGGTTATTTACAAATACCTCTGTCATTCAGGCAATTATATTTTTTATAAGTGGAATGAATACAATAAAACATGCCTATGGACAGTTTCGATATGAAAAAAGATTTTTAGATTTTTGCCGTTACAAATTGGAGTTTTTAAAAATACATTTAAATCTACTGAGTAAAGAATAAAAGAAATAGAGACGTGATTTTAATTTTAAAATACAGTTACAAGCATGGCAATAATTTATGCTATTGCCCTCTAGATGGCGCTGTGCGTATGTCAGCGTCAGTTGTTTTTGGCAGTAGGAAATTTTTCCATGGTTTACTTTAAATTATCAATATTTAATTAGTATTATTTTTATCTTGATGATCGAAAGCAAAATTTTTTCGCGTAGAAAATTACCATTGCATGAAAAATTTAAAATTTCTCAGCCGTTCGGGATCGCTGTCCGGCGAGTTCGTATTACAGTAAAAACGTGACTTTTATATTAAATTGGTATAATATTAATGTGATGCTCATTCGATTGCAGTGGCACGTTCGGAGACGCATCGTCGGGCGTCGCCCCACACGCTCGCGTTAAATGGCTAATTCGCGCGGCAAACATAAGCGCCATAACTCATATCAACTCACTGACACGGGAGGAACCGACGCGCATACACCGCTCTCGCTCTAGCAAACTAGAGAAACCCAAGGCGACTGTGTGTTTTTCCTTTTATTTCCTTTGAAATCTTATTTTGAATTTTATTCCTGTAGGGGCGTGTATGCGATGTTGTTGCATTATGTCGCCCGTTCTCTCCCGCGAGTCTCGCGAGCGTCCTTTTCTCGCTTTTTGTGATTTTAATTCGCAGAACGGCATCGGAACGTGATTCGAGTCTATAGAACTTTTTTATTGCAAATGTTCGGAATTCGTCGGACAACGGCGAGGATTCGGCAAGCAGTGGGCGATTGTGCATCGGCGATTTAATTCACTTTTAGACGAGACAAATCTTAGATGTTTGAGATGCGAAGGTAATATCGTCCAATAGCGCTGTTTCGGTTTTATGGACGATATATGGATCTAAATGGAGATAGAAACACAAAGGTTTTTATGGAACGATTCAAGATGTGTTATTATGTGTAGGATTTATATAGGTCATCCTAATACCTATCAATTATATCGTTTAAGGTTTGGGAGGTGACGATTTGTTTAAATTTGAAGATTTCCTTTTGATATACCCAAATTGCTATTTGAATTGGATTTTGTACGTTTTGTAACTAATCCTTTACTTATGGGAAAAAATGTATAAGTATCTGTATGAAATACGATCTACAAAGGAATACATGTGCGGACGTGGTGCAAACTTCGTAGAGAGCTTATAACAATTTCCTCTGATTAATTACACTAAATGCGCCATTTATTATTTTTTTATTACACAAAGAAAACAGCATAAAATGCTTACATAAAGCTAATAACAATTTCTGTCGGTCTATCTTTGGATCAAGTAGAGAAACATTGAAGTCGGCATACAAAAGCTGTAAGAGATAAATACCTAATAAATAAACACTGAAGACTTTAAAATTCCTTTTGTTCTAAAATATTCACTTTTGGTACAGATGTAGGTATAGAGCTTACAATTAAAAGCTATGAATCCAGTAAGTCGTACTTTTAGTGTTGTTAGACACTAAATGTATCTACTGATATGATATTAGGTAGCACGTGGAATATTTTCAGCATTAATAATTTGAAAGACACTTTATTATTTCTAACTACATAATTAGATATTTAT
Organism: Elbella merops; assembly: GCA_018244855.1. Taxonomy (NCBI): domain Eukaryota; kingdom Metazoa; phylum Arthropoda; class Insecta; order Lepidoptera; family Hesperiidae; genus Elbella; species Elbella merops. Next base: position 2,275 of record DWMG01002508.1, read on the forward strand.
TTCCAAGGATTCGGGTTTTAAATAAATATTTCTGACTTTGTGCTGAGAAAATAAACTATACAAAAAGACAAAAATATTTATAGGTTCGAATATAGTTACCGGCCAAAGTTATCCGATATAAAGAGTGTAGTTGCCATGTGATAATAAAAGGTGTATTTATACAGGTGTGGTTACAAGACACTTCGATGGAGATGATTGAAAAATTCTGTGATGTTTGAAAATAGAACACTTTATTGCACACCGCATGAGATAAATATAGTATAACGAAAATAATATAGTATGGTCAGGAGTAGTAGCTGGTCTTATCGCTAATAGAGCCATTTCGTCCGCTTCACCATAATGTAGAGAGCTTGTTTTGAAGTAAAGAAAACTTAATCATAATTATAGAATCCAATTACAAATAAAATTAAGGAGTCCATCGTATCTAAAACATAAACGGTATTAACTGCGTCCTCGCAGCTTCCCATGGAAGTCGATCTACTTCACTTAGCCGCGTGTAAAGGAGCAAAAAGTTTAGCCTCAGACCAGATTACGTCGACAGAGGAGCCGCCGATGCATCAATATTTGGTTAAACTGTTGACACGCAAACCGTCTTAGCCGTGTGTACACAAAAGGGTTCACTAATGCCCTTTTTACCACAAAAAGCTTGGACAAATATTGGGGTAACCGCGAAAGCAGCGCCGCGGCCGATGTGCGGCGTCGGCGCGCATTACGCGCTGATTGCAACGCTGCTTATAATATTTTAAAGAATAAAGTAATAATTTACATGTATGTAGGTATATACATATGTTATAACATCGGAACATTTTTAAAGTTCACAATTTTGAATCTATCTTCAAAAATGATCTTTACTTACTACTTAATTCATATTTACTTCCAACTTTCGTAATAAAAATCTTATCAAAATTAATAATTGTGCTTGTAATCCCCGAAGGGGCAGGCAGAGGAGTGTAGTAGGTACACCCCCACGTTTCATCAGTTACGTTTAAGTCCCACAATGGAATAGGTGGTGAGCCTATTGCCATACTCCGGGCACACATGTAGACTCCAAGTCACTACTAGAAATTCTAAATCAGAAAAATCCAATAATCCCCGACCAAGGATTTGAACCCAGGACCTCCCGATCGGCAGTCGCGCTTGCAACCACTCGACCGAGGCAGGTAAATGGATAAACGATTTATCTGACAATCCGCAAGCGGCCAGCATGCTCAATCATGTTCTTAATTTTCCAATACGTAGATGGGGAATGACGAAAACCTTTTGGGACTACCTTGAATTCCGTCTGTCAATGCGAACTCAGTAATACCATGATATTGAAAATCGGTATTTTCAAAATGCACAAAACAAAACAACTACGTGACACTAAACCACGAATCCTACGTTTCATTAACACTTAATTTAAGCATGTAAGCCATAGTATGAGCTTCAAGGTATATTAATATAATACAATGTTATGTTATTGGCAACATTTAAAAAATCTCCGCTAACTTTGTTGCACGTGGAACATTTTTTTTCCAAATTAGTAGAGAGTCTAACTGTAAGTTAATGCAGAGCTAAATTAAAAATTAAAACGAATCTTCATTTCAATCCAGATTCTAGTTGTTTAATTGTTTTACTTGATGGTAAAATTCAAACGATTTACATATGTTACAAATAGCGTTTGGCTAGGATGGAAAACTCCTGTTTAAGTTCTTCATTCTGAAAGAAAACTCCTGTCAGTTGTCGATAAACCTTTTGTCGATGAAACTGACAACAGTGGTATCTAACATTGTACATGGTACAATTGATATCTACTGAGTCTCTGTTCGTTATTCGAACCAAGTACAAGCTTCTACAAACGCCTAATTTGCACACGATCCTTGAACATATATACCCACATTGAAAGCGAACGAACGCTCCGTCCATCTTGCGGGAGCAAATCCATTAGCGATTAACGATCGATCGAGGGCCGCACTAAATTAAAATAAATATTTGCCAACAGCGCCTGGGCACAAAGCGGTCCCTTTAATCTCGCCGACACAGGTGCCGCGGTGGGTACTGTCAGGCACACTGCCTTAAAGCTTTCATACTGCCAGGTATTACGTATCATATCTACGGCTTTTTTATTATTAGTACCTCGGTATAGACTATTAGGCAAGCTACAGGTTTTGATAAACAGTAAAATATACGATTAGACTACCTCTGAATGTACACTTAGATAAATACCAGTACGTATCGTTCATTAGACTTATATGATTACTTAATTGCTATTAGGTTTTTTATAAAGACTGCTTTGTCCTATTTCACGATTATTACTCGTATGTAGTAATTATTCAGTTTATTGAGGGCAAAAAATACAATATATATAAATATAGGATCTACATACAAATTTTCTTATTATCGTAGATTGCGTATGTTTTTTGTACCATAAGAATATAGTGATTATATCGTTTATCCATGTATCTGTGCACCTATTCTTGTCAGCTGTAAATGGTCACAGGAGTCTATAATCACTTAACTCCAAACTCGTACATAATGCTGACTCTACCAAAGAACGATTATAGGGTGATGTCTTAGGATATACGTATAAATCATATTTTAGTATAACTCCCGACGCCAACGATACCCTTCAAAAAATCATGCAAGCGAAACACACATTCCCCAGAAAGCATGCTATGTCACTTAAAACGTCTTAGCGGATGCAAGTACTAGCAGTCTACGAATATCTAAGTCAAAATCTAGGAACATGTACATTGTGATAGTGTTTAAGAAATGTTAATAGATTTAGTCCGCAACTCTGCATCATTTTTACATCATGTATTTCTCTATTATTACTATGTATAGAAATACTTCAATATACTGAAATAAAATAGTATTGAATACCCTAAACGCTTTGTACATACCTTTATGTACTTATAGCTTCAACATTAAGAACTCTACACGCACGTATACAAAAACGAGTACCGAAAACAGTAAGACAACAGGAAGCTGCAAGTAGTCATTGAAATGGGGTAATAATACACTGGAGGCAAATAGAGCATCCATTAAACGCATTCCCGTTGCTATGGAAACAGACACCCGAGACCTATAAACTCTGCACCATTATTTGAATAATATTGTAAACGGATTTTTCTAACTGAGCTTTAACTCATCAACCAATAATACAATCATAGATTATGAACACAATAGAAAGAACGTAATCGACATTTCGTTGTAATTTTCTTTGAGTGTCATTTGTAGACATATGTAGCTCTTTAAGGAAATAATAGACCACATTCTGTTGTACTATATCGGCTTATTGGAGGTAGTGATGGTTGAATATCAACCCGAATTTGAAGGCTGGTTCTAAGGGTAACGCTAATGGTTTGTAAGTGGGACCTAACGAACATAACCGAGATCGCTTGTTCAACGTGTTTACACATGGACTTAGCACACTCATAATTAGAGAAAATTAAGTAATTATATTTCTAGGTACACAAGTTTGTTAGCATCTCATCTAATTCACATATTTAGGTCTAAAAAATTGTCTCTTCACATTTTCACCTTCAATTCTATTTGAAGCTGAAAGACCTAAAGTTTGATTTCTTTTATTTCTAGAAATTTCCATAATATAGATTTTTAGAAATATCCACGAAATTATATGCATAATTTTTCAACACTGTAATAGTAGTTTAATAGCAGTACTGTAAAACTAAATCAGTTTTTAGTTTTTCACATCCATAGCACGGTAAATAGGGTGATGACTAATCATCAAGATCGTATAATGACCACCTACCACCGTTGTGGTGGAGGTACAAAGGAGAAAATCAAGGAGATTATCAATATAATTCATTATGATATTATAAAGACCGTTTATTATAATAGCGCGACTTAGATTATCATCCCTTTCAAATTTCTCTTTTAACTTCTGCTGAAACTTTCAGATATAGATTTTATATTTCATGTTTCAGTAGGTTATTAGATATATCAGTGCAACGTCACAAAATGCGAGTACTTCGCATTAAAAGTATCGTAAGCTTTGACGTACCTACATACATGTAAAAGGGAATTTCAGTGAAACGTATCGACTTTTAGCATTTGGAGAAAAATCCGGGATAATGGATTTCCCGGATATTTCGGAGGTAGACACCGTTAGATAAAATTGTCGTTTAACATACACATTTGGTGTTTTTCACAGATACCTGTGAATAACTTCAATGTTTGCTTTAAATACCGTGTGTATTGAAAAGCAACTCTGAAATACTTGTATGATTAAACCAAGAGCTCAATACGTATCACAGTGGCTTGTATAACGGTTTAAATTAATTTTTGTCACATAACGTCTACTTTAAAATGACCTAAAGTTTGCTCTGGAATTTTAGGCTAGGCAAGCTCATTTTAAACTAGACATCTTAGAACATTCACACGACTGTGTGCGATTAATAGAGAAACAACGTAGTTATCAATAAATCTATGAAAAAGTTTAACTTCATGAAATTTACAGTACTCTGATGACTTCAGGTGAAGAACTGATTGTTGGTGAAGTAATAGATATGCATAAGCAACGAATGTGTTCGGTGTTGCATATTTGGCGTATCGTTTTCCACACACGGACTTTACAGGACCATTTGCGTTGCAAAGGTAATGGATAGCGTAATACGATTGTTGTGTTGGAGAATTTCACTCGAATATGGCAGGAACTATTCCATTTACTTGCATAGACCGTAGAAGTTAGGAGCACTCGGTGTAACTATTTTGGTAACTGGTTCCGCAATTAAGCGGTTTAGCAGTTCCGCAGTCGAAACTGAGCAGACATTTGGAATGGTTGTGCATTTCATCACCGTCGAGCACTTGGCGTGTAGAACTGCCGCGCGGCGCAATTATAGATACATTCAAGGTTTAAATACAAACATATAAAGCCTACTTTAGTGCTAAATATAGCGAAGCATTCTCAGAAGATGATATTGACTATTTCTGCTTTGAGTACTTGTCAGAACATTAAGTCTTTATAAAACGTAACATCATGCTTGTAATTCCCAACGGGGTGGTTCCCAAAGGAAAGGAGAAGTGTAATAAATTCCCACGTTCCATCATTTACGTTTTACGTCCCATGGAATATATGGTTACTTTATTGCTATACATTGGCCAAGGAACCGGACTTCTAGCCTCTACTTGAGTTTTATACTAAGAAATCTAAGTAAGAAAATTCAATAGTATCCGACCCGGGATTCGAACCCAGGACCTTAGGAGTTGCGCTTGCAATCACTCGATCAACTAGGCAATCAGCCTTTATAAAAATATTTAAATCAACGTATTTCTGTATAATTTTTTATAGAATTGCCAACTCTAAATTGTATAATCCGCGAGTAACCTGTGGTGTGGTTGGTGTTGGTTCACCGTCATTTGTTTCGGGTTCAAAAAATCATCGGGTTCAAGAGAATCAGTATATCGCCATTAGCATAATGTAGAAAGAAGTTAATTTTCTATTATTATATTTTAGAAATATATGACACTCAATAATTTACAATTTTTTGGACAATAGAATAAATTAGTAACTGTTACTTAGGAAAACCAATTATTTGCTCTTTTCATTTATTGCTCCTCAATGAACACTAGGCAGGAACAACTAAGTTAATTAATATGAGAAATAGACCACCTCATAATTGTATCACACAAATGACTCTTCTCATAAATGTTAATAGCACTTCGAGTGTTCACATCAAGCGTCGCCGGTATACCCGTTCAGTTAGAACAGCACCCATCAGAATTAATAGAGGTACACAAATGAAAACGACTCAAACAGTTCTATTATACTGAATGAAGGATAAAACTATAGATGATACCTTTTACTAAAGCCGCTTGCCGCGCAACGTTTAAGTATAAAACCATACATTACATAAACCGTGTTATAAAAAGCTATCGCGCGATCATCTCCCTTTTGTAACGGAGACCAGTGTGGGCTGGTCGTACAATTTGATGTGATTTATAATTGCTGATGGAGATGCCAGTATCTTTATGAATAGATTCTCTGTTCTACATTTTAATGCACTCAAATGCTTCAGGAAATCGTAAGTGTAGTGAGAGACGCTTTTAACCGAATCGGTGTAGACCCTCAAATTACTCACTTTGTAATGCGGATATAGAAAATGTTTATCACTTACACCGGAGCACCGGAGCACCGGTTTTTCTTTGATGTTAAATATTACTCAACACGAGGGCTATAGTAAAAATTGAGTCTGATGACGATAGGGGGTTGAAGATGAAATTCTCTCGATTGTCGCGCGTCGTACGCGAATATGAGTTTAAAATATTTGTATCAAAGAATTTGTTATCATTACACTGTTCAGTTGGAGAATGTTTTTACTTTAAACGACTTATGTTTTGCATTTGTGAAGTGTTATGAAGTGGCAGAGAGATGGCATCGCGCGATGGAATATTTAATCGGCGTGCAGGGAAGATGGAAATTTGCTTATGATAGAGTAACTTGTTGTTAACCGTATGTACATACTATGGTCCCGAAAGCTTCATTTATTCCTTTTAATATTCTGAATATTGAGAACATAACAATGACAGTTCCGTTAAAATTCGAAAAACTGTCTTCAACAACAGTGAATTTACACATTAGTATCAGGAAAAAATCTTATAGCCAATGATTCTTTCTTGCGCTAAAAGATTTCGTGTATGCTTCCCTCTCATATTAGATATAATTTTCAAATATTAATAATCTAATTATAACCAGATTTTAATATCATACTTTATGAAATTTACCTCAAGTTTTGATAGGTTTCTGCACATTTCTGCCCGAGAACGTAGGCAGAGACGCCGATAAGGCTGCTATAGCGATTAAAGCAACCCACGCAAGAAATACACCTACCTATTTATCACAAGTTTGTTGAACTTTAGCATATTAAAATAATATTGCAATAAAATATATGACTGTTTCTTTTCACTCCAGTTGAGATTCTAATCGTATTGTAAATAAAATCTACGAGTATGTAACATGATTGAAAGATTCTTCAGTTACTAGCACGCAACTGCCGATGTATGTAGAATGGCTCGGTCGTCTGTTAAACGGACCCATGGCCAGATTCTGGCTGCAGAAAACTAGTGAATCCAAACAATAGAGAGCCATGAGTTACGAGTGTTTGGGAGACAGTGATGTCCAGCAATGGATGCCAGTGGGATGGTAGTGAGGATGATTTGCAGAATATATATATTCAGCGATGTTCATTAAGCTCATTCTTGATGAAGTAATTACTGCTACTTATTATCATTTGAAGGTAAGCAAGCTGCGCTGGCAACAGATATCTTCTTAATTAGGTGATAAAACGCCCATATATGATTATGATCGACGTGATGTACTGAGTCAGAACTGTAGGTCTGTTTAAGAAAACAAATGTTTCCAACGACCAAATTACAGAATAAACAGTAAATAGAATTAATCTACGGCTTCATTAGAAACAAGATAAGCTTGCTTAGTATACGTCAGTGAAATATGAAGTGTAAAAAAGGAATTTTACGTAAAATTTCCTTGATTTTCATCTATCGTTTTGATAATTGTACTAATTACGACGAAACAGGAACTGTATAAAAAATATCTATACTAACTGGTGCTGATAAAAATTGGTCAAAATATACTGATAAATTATACTGGAACCGTACTTCTGAGCAAAACGAATAAGCATGTGACATGTGATATTTTACAAGAAATACTTGGTCGTGGCCAAATAAAAACATGTCGCCCGACAACCTTAATTAATAATACGGACAATTAAAAAATTTCAGTTTGCAGAAGTAGAGCGGGCGAAAACAAGAGTTATTTATATTTGTACCGGTTATAATTGATCTTTCCTATATGATATAATGCGATGATAACGCCACCTGCCGGCGCGACGTGTCTTTGTGGCGAGTTCTGGCGGCGCGCGGGAAATTGACGGATGGTATTAAATATAGGCTTTTTTTTATAATAAACTATAGATTTTCCGCGTGTATCTCAGGAAAATTTGGGAAAAGTTCATGTAAGGGATAACATTTTTCTTAGTGGGCGTTGAGTTTGTAATAGTTATTATGGCAACATGGTTGATGATAAGCAAGATTGATTGTTACCTTCAACGTAAACAACGGCTAGGCATTGTTACTTAGAGAAAAAACCCGTTGAACATCGTGCAAATGAAACCCTGGCACGATGGCAACAACAGTGTGGAGTATGATAAGTTAGCTTACTTAACGTATAGTTTACGACATACACACACTAATAAGCAATGCAAGATTTGATGATCTGCGATAGTACTTTTTACCTTCAAGCAGTCCTAGAACTGGTGCAATTATAACCATTTAAGGACAGAGACCCAGGTACCCTTTTTAAGTCCATACTCTTAAACGCTGGTTTGAAATATTGGAATTACTTTCGGTATTTGGAGGCAAATTATTAAATAACACTCGCAGGAGCCGGTATGTGTAAAGTATTTATTTACTGGCCGACAGTACGAATACATGTATTCATTTAACGAAAATTGTATTTTAATGGATATCTTTTTTTTAAATATAGAAATAGGCTTGCGTTTATATCTATAGTTTATGTGCAATTCAGTCATTCATTCATACTTATAATTATTATTTTGCGTCGTATTGTGAAATCTAAACGGGTAATGTAGAAAAAAAGACAAACATATTTGACGTTATTAAGTGATTGTTTCTACTAAGTGTTTGTTGTTTTTATAATTTCCGTTTGTTTTTTTGTAGACGCTTTAGATCTAGGCCATCATAAGAAGGCCTCCATACGGGGAGGGCATGTAGTTCAATCTAAGAAATTATGAAGACTGATATATGTACATACATTGCGATATATGTCGATAAATTGTCAGACGACTTACGAGGTCTGTGCTAAAACTGGAATCCCAAATGTGACGCACTTGACATTGCGTGTGAGACTAACATAAAAAATCATAGACACACAAATATAAATACTAACCTTTACAAACAAAAAAAGCGTTTGCAAGATCAAGAAACAAAATAAGAACGAATCTAATTTAAAACAAGGGCGCGCTGTCCGCGGATCAAAGATCACGCGCGGGTCCCGAGGGTCGTCATTGATAAGGGATGTTCGCAAGGGTTGGAAGGCGCAATAGGCTTAGCTGTAAGCTGTAATTGATTGGCTCCGGCGTCGTCGATCCTGATGCGCTTATATCGAAAGTATTAGACGAACACCCTTCCACATCATCTCTTATTAACTTAGTTACGTAGCCATTTTTTCATAGTTTTGGAATCATGATAAACGATTCCTATGTATATCTCTATCTGTACCTAACTAAAGTTAGACAAAATCTTTAGTTATTAAAAATCGGGGATAGGTTTATGGATTAAAATTTAACCCTCTACTAAGGAAGGCCTGGGTTCAAACAATGACGACAACCTAGCTCTTTTAAAAGTTATACATACATATATGTTTGAAAGACCTCCTCGAATAGAAAGAAGATATCATTGAATATAATTGTGAAAAGATTAATAAAAATGATTACTGCCAGTTCAACATTTCGATATAGTTTCGTTCATATATATAATATGTACATTGCAATGAGAGGCATATGTCCACCATATTCTTGATTTTATATACATACATATGTCGACTTGGAAGAATTTACTGTGCGTTTTTACTTTAACATGTCTCTCCGTGAATCTACAGAAAGCTGAGCTATGTGCAATACTGCTTTGAAGTGCATTGACGATGCAAGTACATATGTATTGGTATTCGAGTTTTTAGGCGTCGAGCGGACTACAGAATGCATTTACAGTTAGTTACACGACAATAAATACTGGAAGTGCTTAACATATTATTCAAAGCCCGCAAAAGCTCGTGAAAAGCCATGTTCGTCTTACCACGGCGGCATTGCAAAGGTATTTTTTATCGGTCGTCGAGTTCTTCGAGGCTAGTAAAACCGGTCGTATGTCTAATGATACAGTGAGTAAAAAGTGAAAAACGCGCGTGCAATAGGACGGGACATAACTCGAGTGCCATGTGTCATGAATTCAATCATAGACAAATAGTTATTTATAATGTACCCGTTCGATTATGTATCCGTAGCAAACGCTGAAACACTCCCTTTTGTCTGTTAGTACTGGTTATTTATCAATCTGTGTACGATTGTACCTTAAGATTCTATCACTTAGCGACTCTGTGAGAGGCAATAGGGCGTATCACGTATTACCACATTCAGTTCTCTTGTCTTGACTGTGGTGAATCGTCTACATCACGTCGCACTTGTTTGTCATTTCTTAATAAAATATGATTGTAACAAACACGTAACATCACGCCTGTAATCCCCGAAGGGGTAGGCAGACTAGTTTGTTATACACCTCTACATTTCACCAGTAACGTTTACGTCCCATGGAATAGGTGGTAGGTAAAATATTATTGTGATGGTCAGAATAGAAAAGAATATAGATTCAGAATTATAGAGATATTTGCACCAATCCCAAGCATATGTCAAAACAGAGAGGTAATAAACAAACAGACGGACAAGCAGCTGCTAACGACTGTATAACTTTTTATTACTTCAATTTTAAACAAACGCTTGTTAGTATTGTCAATACTATACCCCTAATCATTATATAATTAAAGTCCTTTTTACGCCAATTCTCTCAGCTCTACTTTTTTCTAATATGCCATCTTTATAACGAGGCACACGAAACGACGCACAATGCACTTTTTCTGTAAAGTTTTAAGGTGTCAATTTGGTTGGAAGTGTTAAATAACAAATATTTGGATTGCTTTGGGTGTTTTTCCACTATATAATTACGCTACAGACACCTTAGTTTGATGGCCCCTGGCGCCTGTAGTCTCAGATTTAAATTTCGATGTTCTTATGTCTACGTTTATTTTTTGGTACTTTAATTG
>DWMG01002509.1:0-13124 GCA_018244855.1 Elbella merops
GGCAGTGTAGTACACCCCCACGTTTCACCAGTTACGTTTACGACCCATGGAATAGGTGGTGAGCCTATTGCCATACACCGGGCACAGATCCAGACTCCAAGCCACTACTAGATTTTTTTACTAGAAAATCTAAGTTAGAAAAATCCAATAGTACCCGACCCAAGATTTGAACCAAGGACCTACCGAGCGGCAGTCACGCTTGGAACAACTCGTTCTACGAAGCAGTCAAAGAGCGCTAAACATTTTTTAACAATAATGTACAGACCTGACATACTATACGAGTACAAACGCTTTTCATATTAGAAATTTAGTTTTCATCAAATGGCGCAACAGTTGAAAATTCCGTAGTACTCTGGTGTAATCAGACGTCCCAGCACTCGCTCCCAATGAGAGTGATTAAAGGATTTCGCGGGCATTAGCGACAGCTGACGCTGCGACAGGGGGTAGCACGGGCGATATCGATTCAGCTTTAATAGGGGCAACTGCAATGATGGGCTCCATTTATTCCCGTTGCATCGGTGCTAATTCCACAGGCAGATTGCCAGAGCACTGCCTTCTGATGTCGTCAATTACTCGATCCATCAGAACGTGGCTGCGGCTGCGTGGATCCTATAATCTCGCATCTGGTCTACGCAAGCTTACACCCGGCTTGGAAATTAATGGTCCCACGCTGCCAGCTCATACTACTGTACTGCATGTGTACGCGAATTATGACTGTATAGTCGTGAAGTTGAAGATGTCGTTATTGTAATAATTTAGTTATTTGTTGACGTTTAGTTACGATATTAATTTTTTACAAACGTACGTTTTTCATTTTGATTTAAAGGCATGATAAATCTGTATATACATGTAACTGACATGTATGCATGTAATCTGTACATGGCAAATATATTTAAAAATTCATAATGGGTGGCCTTTATATACGCGAGAAAACCCAAAACATCGTTTTTTCATTTTGTCTGTTTGTTTGTATGTTTGTATACGCTAATCTCAGAAACGGCTTATCTGATTTGAATGCAGTGTTCAGGATTATATTGGGATGGGATTCACTTAACATTTAGTGTTTCTTTCATTTAAATCGGTGAACAAATAAAGAAGTTATGTCAATTTATGTCAATCATGACGTATTATGTACCAAAAAAAATAGAGCTGGGATCTATATGATCAATCATCATATTAAATAGGGTCCAGCGTAGGCTGGAAGCGCGTCAGTTGAACGCGATGGGGCCCCGCGGTTAGGTTAGGTTAGGTTAGCGCGTAAGAAGTCGCGGGCACAGATAGTAGAAAACAAGGACATAAAATCAAATGATTTGCTAATATGTGTAACGCCACGTGCAGATCCTATCTTTAAAATATGACCTTCAAAATTAAACATTTTCATTAGATGCTTACACAGTTTACGGGTTTATGGATGAATAAAGCTACTTCATAGTGAACGGTAAAGGCTGCCAAGTAAGAAAATATAATTTCAGGCATTCAAATATTCTCAAATTATAGTTATTTAATTATAGTAATTAATAGTAAAAGAGCCAGGGGCAGAGCTCCGATTCGATGGTTGGTACCCATCTTGAAAAGCATCGGCTGTGGGACTCAAGAGGCTATTCACACAGTCCAATGTAGAAGGGCCTGGAGAGCCCTTACGAGCAGAACGACCTTTGGTACTCCCGACCCTCAGTCATGAGGATACGATTAAGAAGAAGAAGAACTATAGTAATTATATAATTATATTCGTAGCTGTAACTATTGGGACCATATTTAGAAATTCCTTATTAATATCGATATGACAGGAGTAATTATTGACCGATCACGTCAAACATGTCAGTCGAAGAACTGAGTACATGCTTTGATATTCTCAATCTCTTTTCGCAGTTACTAATGTAACCTGTTTTCGGTTATCGAAATAAACTGCAAATATCTTGATTTTTGTGTATTCATTCATGATCAGCCTACTCCCGTCCACTGCTGGACATAGGCCTCTCCAATAGCACGCCACTGAGCTCGATCTTCAGCTCGTCGCGTCCAACTACTGTCAACCAGGTTGCGTATATCGTCACTCCACCTAGCTAGAGGGCGTCTTACGGTACGTTTGCCAGCTCGCGGTCTCTACAGTTGAGCTCAAATTAAATAAATAAAATGACATTAAATTAAACTTAAATTTACTGCGTCATTTAGTTAAAACGTGTTAAAGTCCATACTTTTATTAAATATGGCACCAGATCGGTAGAAACTATAAAATAGTATTCCACGCGGAACGTGCTCGAGAGAAGTTCATGTGTTTTTTTCTCTCTCGACGTTTTATTGCTCGTCGAGTACCCCGCGTATCTGTGAACTTATGACACCGAGAGAAATAGTGCGCATATGTGAGAATATAGCGTTTTGGAACGATATTGCCTCGAATTTAAGATTTTTATAACTCATATATATGATACGTACAAACAAATATCTTTTCAAACTATAAATTTTTGATAATGGAAATTATAAGGGGATTTGAGTAGCCAAAGTTGCAAAGTTTAGTTCATTTAAGCGGTTGGGAGGTTTGGGTTTGCAGTGGATGCTGAAAAATGGTCTCCATTGGCCATTAATAGAAGCCATTAATAGAAATAGAATATTTGATTGTCAAGGGAAAGGGGAGATAATTAGATAAATAAAAATATTTGATAAAAACTGTTGAAAAGTACCGTGCAGTGGTTGGTTGGTCGAGCTCAGTAGCGTGCTATTGGAGAGGCCTATGTAAATATGTCTAGCAGTGGACGGGAATAGGTTGATGATGATGATGAAAAGTACCGTTGGCTACAGGTTTTTCAAAGGAACGAAAAGAGTCCTTTGCCCTATAGACTGAAACGGCTCAAGAAAAAAAAATGATGACCAATAAGAATTTTAATTTTACTAATATATATTTATTGAGATTATTAGTTTAATAATCACTTATATAACACGTAGTCTAAACAATAAAAAACACCAGAAATTCATTTAAACGTTAACTCGACTCGTATAAGTTTCGGCATCAGAAAACTTGTACTAAAAACTCCTAGACTCAGGTACAGACACGGAAATAATTTAAAACAGCCGTAGACAGGGAAATTCGTCGATTTTTGTTTAAGCACGTCAATAATTCCGCGCGCCGTGCACCGATTCAATATTAGTTCAACTTAACGAGTTGACGCCCGCGGCGATCCGATAGAGCCCTAAGTGACTGAGAAATAGAGTCACTTTTAAATCGTCACTTGAACTAATTATTTCATACAAATATTTGCCAATTATCGTAGAGTAGGATTTGTTTAACGTACGTCGTCCATAATGACAAAGGGAAGGTTGGATACTAAAAATATTACAATGTTATTGGTGCGTTCGGCAGAAACGCACAAAAATAAACACCGCCCGAACACAGAGGCTTAAACGGAGCAAATTAATGCAAATGCATCCTACAAACACAATTAGTTTATTAGTATATAAGCTTAACATGGCGTGCACATTGCTCCATGTGCGGTTCCATTTGTGTAGACATGTACTGAGCCCGCTCACAACGTTTAGTTACATCATATTATGAGTAATAATATCATATTATATACTAGTAATAGCACGAATATATCGCACAGTTTAGTACAATTATTGAGTATGTGATAAGAATCCGATCTTCCAGGACTAATATGCGAATGAGAATGTGAAGAAAGCTTAAAAATTTCATTATCAAAAATATATGCCTGTTTTTAGAAATTGAACTTGGCCCTTTTCGATTACAGCTGCATTTTGAGGTGGCCAAGTGCCGATTGGTAGAGTTTAGAAGCTATTTTGGGTGTCCAGATTTATAGCTGCAGAAATGATATTCAATATTGACAAATAACATAATATGGTAGAGTTTGAGATTCTTGATACAATTTAAAACCTATGAAATCAACACTGTGACACTGTATTATCTCTACATCGTTAATTTTATTTCTCGTTAAATTTATTTAGAACCTCAGATATTAAAGAAAAATAAATTCAGGGGGAGAAAACAAAAATTTAACTCTTTTTAAATATTCACTTAGTCCCAAAACGTACACCTTCGGCTGCTTTTTAAATAATTGCAAATCAAAGGTTAACAAGCGAAAGGTTCTTGCTATCATAAATTACGGGCGTAGCCTTAAGCAATCGAGATGTAAATGTTTCAACGGACCTTAACGAGGCCCTTAAAGTTAATGACGAGCTGTCATTATTTTTTTAGGTCCCTGATTTGCATTCTTTTAAATTCCCCTAAATAATTTTTGAGATCAACCGTGCTAAACCGAGGATCAGTTAATCGATGTTTAACACCTAAAATTATTATTATAATACTTGTATTTCAAATTTAAAATGTTACTTGCCGCTTCCTCCCTAATAAATGAGGTATATAATAACAATGGTTATACCACAAGCTGAAGCTTAAAATAGTCGAATATTTCAGATACCAATTATTCGGTATCAAAGTAGACATGTCATGTGATAATCACATGCTATAGTTTGATGCTGAAGTATTTGGATACGCGACATCAGTTCGGCTAGAAATTAATAATATAGGGTCGCAACGACGGGTCGCTAATCGCCTTCCAGGGCTGCCACGACCGCATCATCGTTATGTCCCGCCTATTATTAGAATAGTGATGTGTGTACAGTGTATGTCCCTACTGATCCCTTACATTGCATAGACCCAGTCACCACCCGACTGCCCCAACGTAAATAAAATTAGAATTTTTGTTTTAGTAAAATTTGTTTTAAAATGTCATGACTCATAAAGATGTCTTTAAAAATATATACATATATTACCATCTGAAAATTATGTTCCACGAAAAACATTTTTTTGTTCTAAAATACCAAAACTGATTAGGTTGAAGAACTTTGTTTCGGTACCATAATGAAAACACTTTGCGTTTTGGATAATTGTATTAATAACCAAAATCACAAATTTCCTGAAACCTTATTTTATTTTCGTACTAAATTTCATCAAAATCGGTTCATCTGTGAAAAGCTTATAGAAAAACAGAGTTAATTTAACATTTGCAATACCGGCAGGTATGCTATTCACTTTAATTGTTTATTTCTGTAACAGATGTTACACGTTAGATGTTTGTATTCTGAACAGATTTGTAGGACTACGGTTAACCATCTAATGTATCTTGACTCTCTTTACACTGGAGGTATGGGTGTGTCATGGACACACTATACACACACACTAAATATGGACTTAGTTTCAAAATTTTCATTTAAAAGAATTGACGATGTTACATATTATTCTATTTTTGTAATCATAACTATATAAATAAATATGTAAAAGTTTATTATTATGTCATTATACCACGTCTTTTACGGGGTAGGCAGGGAGCATAATAAAGGACAATATGAACATTTTAATTAAATATTTTGAGTTGTCTTAGCTTCAATTAAGATACCTAGGTAGTGTATCCTACACAAAAATTACTTTGTTACATAATAATATTTTGATTTTCAATTTTAAGACTGTTGGCAGCCAACGTATGTGTTACTCCTCTGGTGTCCCTGATTTCCATGGATGATAACTTACTATTAGGCATTATATAGGCACTCACTATTAGGTAGGTCAAGGGCTTAGCTTCCAAGCATTTTTAATATCAAACAAAAACCGCAAACAACAGTTACTGATAAAATATTATACATTAGCATTGTTTTATAAGAAAATTGCACAAATTCCATTTACTAAATAACTTAGTCAATTATACGATTTATTGCTTTCATAGCGAACCCAATATAAATTGTTTTAACGCTACCCGCTGACACTGTCACCATACCCCGACCCATAGCAGTTTACGAGTATGCAAAGTTAACCCTTATTAGTTAAAACCGTTGTTAAATTGAACGGACGGACCCGTGCCATGGTTAGTTAATATTCAGATAGATGTAAACCGTAGGCTAGTCAGAGAGCATGTTTAATTTAACCGCAAAATTTTCTACTGAAATCAGACGTGGTAATGCGCGGCATCGCTGTAAAAGTTATATTAAACACCTGGCTACCATTGTTTTATGGGAGTGCCATTGTTTGAAGGGAGTAGCTGAGCAAGAAATATATAATATATATGTACCGGCTGAATTAATATATGTTTTTGGTTAGTTTCGGATATATACGATATCCTTCACTATTCTATGCACTGATTGCGGAGCGGTCACAGCGAAGACTGACTCATGACTGACTAACGAAGTCAGATAAAACACTCATTATTTGAAGAATAAAACAGAGATCCCTGAAGTCCATTTCAATCATCAAAACCATCTTTCTGTTTCTAGCTAACCTCGTCTGCTGGTAAGGACCAAAAGACAGGTGAGGTTCTGAGGGCCGGGTGACAGCGATGTAACGCAGCCACCATAGGCACAGCTAAATGCCCTGGGTCAACAGCTAACAAGGTAGACGGTACGAGAACCCGTGCTTTGAGATCCCTAAATCACATCGCAAGCATGGGTATTATAGGCAAAACGACCTTTAGACTTATCACCAGTAGTGAACTGAGACAGTCTGATGATGATGATGAATATATTAACAGTATGTAATTAATTGAGCAGCGATAGCCTAGTGGTTGAGAATTCAGCCCCTCACTGCGGGGTGCTGGGTTCAAATCCATGGCGCGCACTTCACTACAAAAGTGCGTTTTAAATTTAAATATCACTTGCTGACGGTGAAGGAAAATATCGCGAGGATCGGGTATCCTTCACCTTACAATTTACAATCACACCTTAGAATTTCTAAAAAAAAAATTCTAAGGTGTGTGAAGTCTGGCAACCCGCAGTTGGCCAGCGTGGCAGACTATGGCTTTAACCCTCTCAATATGAGAGAAGACCCATATTCCAACAGTGGAATTATAATGAGTCGATTATTTTTTTATATGTAATTAATTACACGAGTAACGACAGCCGCTATATAAGTCGCGTCAGGCTTGTTAAGACGAGGGACTTAATGGGACGACGATAAACGACGACTGCCGCGTAACTTGAGCGCCGTCGGAGTAGAGACACTTGATAGAGCAATGAGTGGTAGAGTATGGAGTGCTTTAAGCCGGAACAAAAAAAGTCTATTTAATAAACTGCTGGTTTTTTGGATGCATTACATCTTTAAAAAAACAGGATAAACCGTGTAAAAGTAGCCCTGTTTTATATCAAAACTG
The DNA here is from genome assembly GCA_018244855.1 of Elbella merops. Classification (NCBI taxonomy): domain Eukaryota; kingdom Metazoa; phylum Arthropoda; class Insecta; order Lepidoptera; family Hesperiidae; genus Elbella; species Elbella merops. The sequence goes on from DWMG01002509.1 coordinate 7,146, forward strand.
TTGCCGTAATTTTTCAGAGTCGCTAGAATCATTATTGTTATTATTTTTAATATATAGACATCTGTGAAAGAAAATTAATCAAATGATTACAGTACTATCTGTTTTCCATCACATGCTGAAAGCTCTCTTTATACCAAGAGATCTAAAGAAAACATTTATCATTTTACTATTAAATGTTTCGTGAGTGTTAATACACATGATTATGAATGTACCGGCTTAACTCACGTGAGTTTTTTCGGGATGGCCCGACCAGTTTATCATTATTATAGCTTACCACCTCTCCCTAATAGGCTCACCATTTGTTCCATGGGACGTAAACGCAACTAGTGAAACGTGGGGGTCTTACACTCCTTCCGTCTATCCTTTCGGGGATTACAGGCGTGATGTTACGTTTATTATTATCGATGGCGATCTCTGTTTGTACATTACTCTATGTGTTCATGGTCCAAAAGTCGTTAACAGAATCCATATACTGGATAGAGTATGCGGCTGTCAATAAACCGATGATGTCTCCAGTAAAACCCTACAGGAATCTCATGAGTGTGCCCGACTGTGAATAACTGCAGTATACCTATTTAATTGATATATCCGAATAACTCTGTCACGTCTTTTCTACCTCAGAAATAATATCTTCCTTTATTTATGTATTTTTATCATATTTCTAGGCGACCGTGCTGCATCCTAGGCTGCATCTCGCTTTTCATCAGGTGATATTGCAGCCAAACGCGAGCCTATTTCTACATTTAAAAAAATCTATGCCTTACAGTTTCAGTCAACAAAGAAACTATAAAAATAGTGGCAAGATTCTATTGTGCAACATTCCAGCAGGACTATAAGTTAACGAAGAATCATCATCATCAGCCTACCTCAGTCCACTGCTGGACATAGGCCTCCCCAAAAGGGGATTTATGCCCGTAATTTCCACACTGGGCATGCGGGTTGGAGATCGCAGGGCACAGCTTTTCGCACCGCCGACGCTGCTGCCCGTTGGCGGCCAGAGTATTTAGGCATTTGTCTATTTAGGCTGCGGTATACCGCAATCAGCCGGTCGCCAACGAAGGATAATATTTATAAATTAATCAATGATAATATAGAACTTTTACACTACCAAATCGCAATGCGTCTACAAAAAAAAATGTTACCGTAACCGGTGAAACGTGGGAGTGTTCTGCATTCCTCTGCCTACCTCTTCGGGGATTACAGGCGTGAAGTTATGTACGTACGTAAGGTATTTGCAATACGTATTACATATACATTTTATCATTTTGCACTCCTTCTCTATATAAACTTTAAGTGTGCCAAATGTCATGCTCTTCCGTCTGCGCAATTATCGTAAAAAGGGCCACAAAGATTTTGCTTCCCGTATTAATACATATATATATAATTACGCTGAGAAAATGGCAAATTTTGAAGAATAATGACCATGTAAACATGTATCGAATGCACGACGGCTAAGACACGAACGAGTAAATCGCGATCGTATAAGAACGCAGCTTGTTGCGTCACGTCTCGTGCACGCGTGACGATCGCACGCCGCCAGGCACGTAGTGCACGAAACTAGTGCGGTTTTTGTGTAATAAAATATAAACGATCTCAATTCACTGGAAAATATGGACAGGAAATAGATATAGCTTTTGAAATTTTTCCATTGTATTTCCCCTGTTTTGTTTAGATGTAGTTGTTGCGTTATAATAATAATAACAATCAACCCATTATAATTCCACTGTTGGAATATGGGTCTCCTCTCATAATGAGAGGGTTAAGGCTATAGTTGTTATGTTAATTTATTACTATTATTATTCTTCACGCCTAGTGTTTTAAAGGTTATGCAGAGAGCAGAGTTTCAAATATCTCTATCATACTTCATTTTTTAAATAATGTTGCATTATGTCATGTTCTGTTCTGTTCTATTCTGTCCTGTTCTGCTATTTATAGAACTTTGAAGAAGTTATATTGGCTGCTATTCCTTGACGTTTTCAATTGGGCCCTACGGAAGACCAGTGCTGGTTGTTTCTGGACTTCCAGCATGATGCTGAGTAGAATCCATTTCGTAATGTGTGCAGTCTGCGGTTGCTCTATTTATTGAATTTTTATATCATAACGCTTGTATCACATATATGTGTACATATTGCAAATAAAAAAGTTTCTTTCTTTCTTTCATTACCACGGCAGTTACCTTAAAAACTCAGATCTTGTACGAACATACTCTACATTGATAACAACAACATTTAAATGCTTAGAAACATTCTAAGCGCCTCAAAAATTGTAAAGTCTAAAACCTGATACCTAAATCTTTATTTTATATAATGTATTCAAAAAAATCCTCACCAAGATCTAAAACATCGCGCGTAAAACATTTAATATCAGACATAAAACATTAAAATACACCCAAAATGAGACGCGAACTCAGTTTGAATAGCCTAACGAACATACGTTTACGCTGTACCTCGATTGTAGGCTTTAAAAATCTCTGCCGTGTATGTCCATAAATCATATTACATATGAATTTATTGTGCAGTATGTTTAATAAAGTGAACGAGTTTACAAGTTACTGTAATAGTTGATACAGACTGTACTATTATTGACTGCCTCGTTGGTCGAGTGGTTGCAGGCGCGACTGCCGATCGGGAGGTCTTGCGTTCAAATTCCGGCTCGGGTACTATTTGATTTTTCTAATTAAGAATTTCTAGTAGTTAATCGGAGTGTGAATCTGCGCCCAGGGTATGGCAATAGTCTCACCACCTATTCCATAATACTTGAAAACGTATCTGGTAAAACGTGACAGGTGAGAGTGTGAGAACGTTCCAGAGATTAGCCGGAACAAACAGACAGACAAAAATAGTAAAAAAATGTTATTTTTGTATATGTACATATGCATTTAGTAAAAAGCTGTTATTTTAACATTACAAACAAACACTCCAATTTTATTTATTTGTAGCATGAAGTTATAAAATAAACTAAAATACATATGCCTTATAACTAATAAAGTTAGCTTGCTCCTAACAAATAGGAGTGCTACATTTTAGGCGTTGAAACATTCCCGGTTAGAATCCACCGCGGGAAGCTGTACCGCAATCCATTTGCTCTGTTTCTAGCTGTCTCGCGCTGTTTACTTACCTGGAGCTATTATTCTTATAAATTATGCCCGTTTATTTAATGTATATGCATATAAAAAAAGCTAACATCACGCCTGTAATCCTCGAAGGCGTACGCAGAGGAGTGTAGTACACTCCCACGTTTCACCAGTTAGAATTTCCACCATGTTAGAATTTCCCAATGGTACTAGACTCGGAGATCGAATCCAGGACCTCTCGATCAGCAGTCGCGTTTGCAACCACTGGTATTATTTTCCGGCCGTAATTTGACCTAGTCCATACACTACATGTACAAGGCTAATTCCTACAAGCTACCTATCCCTTAGTAGGGTCAGCAAGTATATGTTTAATGTAAGTACGTGTTTAATGTATTATCATCTCATCAGATCTATAAAAGTGACAATACCAGTCAGTATTAGGTAATAATGTATTTTCGGCATTGTTACGACTTCCAACAGTGATAACCACATTATTATCATCATTATTTCCTAGCCTATTTCCATCCACTGCTGGATATAGGCCTCTCCAATAGCACGCCACTGAGCTCGATCTGAATTCAGCACCTAGCTGGAGGGCGTCCTACACTACGTTTGCCAAGTCGCGGTCTCCACTCCAGAACAGGTCTACTTCATACTAAATTATTATAGTCATACTAAGATATTACAGTCATACCAATGTATATATAACACAATATCGTTTAGCTACCATGACTGCCGTCTATATACCGGTATACCGGCAATCGAGAGCTCGGAAGCAAATTACGCGGTATTTGACGTTTATTGGGCTCTCGGCTCGCACGAGAGGTTTAACGTGAGTATTCGCTCTCATAACATCGGTGCTAAAGATAATCTAAAACTGAAAACAACCCTTACGTGGCTCTTGCTGGCTGCATAGACCATTATTAATGAAATATGAAATAGAAACATAAATACCGCATAACATTGGTATAAGTGCTAAATACTAATGTATGTTAATACAGACGATGAAAAAATATCAACACGCTGTGGACTGTTTTGTAAGTAGGTATGTGTGTGTAGCTTCAAATGCCTTTATTTACACAGAAAATTAAATAAATCATTATAATAAATAATAATCGACCCATTATAATTCCACTGCTGGAATATGGGTCTCATCTCATATTGAGAGGGTTAAGGCCATAGTCTGCCACGCTGGCCATGTTCACACACCTTAGGATTTGAACCGAGCATCTCGGAGTGAGAGGCTGAATTCATATCCACTAGGCTGTGACTGTTTAGTCATTATATTATAGTTAAAATACAACTGATGACATTTTATTATGTTTACAGATAGAAGTTTTTGATTTTAAAACTTAAATTATTTTTTGGCAAATGTGTTATTTGAAACGTTTAATTGCGTATCTCAATTAGAAACTATTAAAAATATGATAATTAAATATATTAATAATTTCAAATGCAACTGTCATAGTATATTGGGTAAAGAAGTATTATTTACATAGTGGACTAGCGATAAACCATTTTTTGTGGGATTTATTGAATACATATCGGTAGGTAGTTAAAGTTTGTCGATGACGGTTGAAAACTTGCTATAAGCTTAGTAATTAGGAGTTCGCGTTAGAGCATTCGATTACATTTCATGAGTAATACCAGTATAGCAGTATATAAAATGGATTGCAGTATATAAAGTGGATTGCAGAATATAAAATGGATTGCAGTATATAAAGTGGATTGCAGTATATAAAGTGGATTGCAGTATACAAAGTGGATTGCAGTATATAAAGTGGGTAGCAATGCATGATATTATCGACTCCATATTATTATTCGCACCCAAATACAACGGACAGTTGTCTAATGAGCGTTAACACAATCTGCGTGTAATAGAGATGTACGCAATATGGCTCGTAACGGCTGTCGATTCGGATAATGGATGAGCGCCATCTGTCGGCCCGCGCCACAATTACAGTGATAACATTCGAATCATAGGATTATTAGTATTAATAAAATCATTTTGTACAGCTGAGAGATGGAAATCTAAGTTTTCTGACTTTGCATTTTGTTTACGAGAGGAATATTGAGTTGAACGAGTGGATAATTGTGAATGAACAGCGTAAGCAGCCGCAATAATTTAGTAGGGTTTTGCATAGTAATATATTGTGATCAGTTTTTTATATTTATATTATATTTCGTTAAAGAAGCGGGAAAATTCCCGCAAATAGTCCCTGCTATTTTAACTCTCTCATGAGGTTAGATTTAGTAATAAATTTTTAATCCCTGAAAACGCTTTGTTCGTACAATTTAAACTACGTAGAGTCATTAATCATAATATCATGTAATTAATTACAAAATGTAGTTGATTAGAAACTTCCGAAATCCGTAATAAAAAAGTATTAATTATTTTCAATTTCTCGTGAAATAGTTTCTCTAAATGTAGTAGCGAACTACGTTAATAGTTTTAGTTTGCATACGTTTAAAATATCAAACATCGCAAGAAACTGAATGATTTAAAAGTTATTTAAATATATAAAATTAACTTGTAAGTATATAAAATTACATACTCCGAGCCGGGCATAAAACAGAAATCACTAGTTTTATAAACTGTGCAGTACTTACCAGAGAACGGACTGATTTTTTTACACTGTGACAGATTTATAAGGGAATGCGCTCTTTAATTTAAACTGTGTCGAACTTAAAACTGAACGTACTCGTTTTTTTACACTGTGTTATACTATAACGAAACCTACTGGTTTTTTCACACTGTACCCATCGGGATCCGCTCCGCCCAAGTAGCCAAGTAACGATGCCCACGCATTTATCGTCACGAGTAAATGTAGAGACTAATAAACGTCAAACGTAAACGTATCGTTATTTGCAGCCCCGAACACCCACCCAATTGGATGTATCTACAG
>DWMG01002510.1:0-13122 GCA_018244855.1 Elbella merops
CTTGACTATAATTTATGAACATAGAACTATTTTTATACAAGGAACAACCCACATGGAACTATTTTTATACAAGGCTCGACTCGAAATATTTTAAGGTTTAAAATTACTATAGAATTAATTAACAATGTTTTTACAACCGTTACACATTTACTCATTTGTGTTAGACCATTAATCGGGTCCGATCACATTTTAATATTAAAAGTATGGCAACGTTGAAATTGAAATATTTTATGTCAACCAGAGATTTATCAGCCGTAACAGGCCCAAATTACCGGCCGATACAGAGCAGCAAGATATTAATGAATTTAATTAATTAATTCATTAGTTTCATTGGAAATAATTGTCTGTACTTTCACGTGCGATGTTAGTGGCGCCGATGGCTGCGCGGCCTACGATTATTTTTAGATTAGAAATGGCTCAACCGCTTTACGTAATTGAACGAGTCGCATGCGCAGCTAGTTCCAGAGTGCTTCTAAATATAGTCACAGAGGTGGTGTGCAATTATACCTTATTATCGCATGTTTCCAATGGAAGGCTGACTCCGTCTTGCAGTTATTACTCGCGGCAGTTTCTTTAGAAAGTGTCCAGATGTGACGAAACTGAAACGACCGCGTTGTGCCGTTTACAGAACGGCCCAAGTGCATTTTCCCTTGCGTTCGTACTGTGTATAATGTGGCGTGCGTGCCTCAGGTAGCAGCCAATGGCTCCACAACACCATAAGTCGGACGAATTAGGGCACCGGCGACACATTTTAACGGCAACGTGTGAATTAGTTAGTTTTTGTACCGGCTAAGGTTACCCATTCGCAACTAGTTCAAGTCTCTTCTATAAAACAACGTCCTAACGAACTAGTCCCATTACAATGTAATTAATTATACACTCAATGATCATTATTGATAGAAGTGAACATAGTCACAGCATTCTTCTAGTTTTTAAATGGAACCGTAAAATCCGTTCAGAGGCTTTGATGTTAATACTTGTTTATCAGAGTTAAAATGACATTTTGTGTATATCGTTTACCGTAATTTAAACAATTCTAAGTAAAATATTTGTATTATAATATCAGTTTTAAAACGCAATCTAACTGATGTAATTTTGCTTAGATTTACAACCATGTATTTAAATAAGCGTGCTGAAAACCGCGACTTCGTCTGCGTTGTTTATGATCTTAGGTAACAAAATATTTTATGCACTGGGCAGAAACCCGAAATATTGAAGGCAAAAATATACCTCGGCTAATCTTAAAAAATCGCTAAAAATTATAGTTTCATAAAACTTTAGTAACTGTAGGTACATGAAATGAAAATATGGTAAGTTTGGTTTTGGACGAGGACAAAGTGTCCAAGTGAAACAAAAAAAAACTAGATGGAATTGTATCCAGTAGCGTTTGTGTGATGTACGCATAACAGTAGACCTTTATAATTTTATTTATATTAATTCCACCTATGTCATATTATAAATGAGGAAAACCATCACAAATACTTATTGCACAATATTATCATTTTAAAAATTTTCCCTAAGAAATACCATTACCATACTTCTTATTGTCGTCGTGATCAGAACGTGATAACGTTTCCGTTACCTTGTAGAGAATTATGACGAGGACAAAATAATAAAAAAGAAACTAATTATTCTAAATACGCCAATGCATTGTGTAGGCTAGTGGCGATTGTACAAATAAAATAAGTAAAACTGTTTTACAGTGCTGGCGAGTGGTACAAATTTCGAGTTGGACCAGATGGTGTGCGAATCCTCCTACGCAACATACGAAGCGCCCATGTCATGGTCGATTTTGTATAGATGAGCGCCAAGACCGTGAAAACGACTTGACACACATTATATCTGGTACAGTCTCGGTGGAGTGCCTGCAAATGATGGCACTTTCAATTATCACTGCACCGTGCCGTCGCCCACGCCCGATTTTATTACTGATCATTTTTAACTGCAATGTTTCGCTACGTTGTTTTAATCGATACTTTCTCTTATATTCCCCAGTGTTGTTTTTTGTTTTGCATATACATATCAACCTAACAATCTCCAATGCGCCTGTCATTCAACAAATTTTCACCTTCTACCGATGTGTCACAGGTGGTTGGCAACTGACTAATCTTAATTACCAATTTCAATCAATCGAATTAAGATCTGTGATAGTACATTGCAAATTAATATTTAAGAGATTGCAAATCGGTAAATATCATTCGAGGTGGCAGCTCGACAATAATCCTAAAAAAATCCTGTCAATTAGCGGTCGGTTTCGGCGGAATTGGATCCTGGTACCGCCAGGTGACCACCGCCGCGGAGTGATGTAAAAGGCTTTCAGTGATCATGCGCGTCGTAAATTTCCGTTGACCCAGATATGATCATTAGAAACGTCGACGAACAGTGAAAATGATATTTTTTGCTACCTGCCAATTTATTGGTAATGAAGCGTCGCATGCGCGAGATGCGACATCCGCGAGTGAGAGTTTTGCAGCGCCGAAACTGGTATGTGTACTGCGAACCGCCGCCACCTATGTCATTATTATTACTTGCACAGTTATTGATACGTCCGGTTACAACCTGTCAGCGTAAGTTAGCTGCGCTCGTCTAACGCACTGACAAACGTCACAAATTTGTATCAAAATACAATAATCAACAAGGAGCATTAGGGATTCGTGTCAGTGGTATACTTAAAGAAATATTTAAATCGGCTTTTCTGCCACATATAATGTATTCAAGGAATTTATTAAAATAAACATACCAAAAACCTATTCATGCAAATTAAAATGGAAGCGGAATATGAATAGCTTTAATTACGGTTCCGATGTCTTTTAGTGACGCGCTCCAATTGTAAAACTGGAAATATTCGGACGATTAATGGGTTATGATGTGGGAGACGTTTTTTTTGTGTCACCTGCCCCAAAAGCGTGGTGATGGATAGAGATTCCTTGTTAATTCGCCAGTGTAGCAGACGGATCGGGGGCGCCGGGCGGCGCGGAGCGAACGCGCTGCGCGGAGCTAGGTCGTTCATCGACCCGCGGCGCCGCGACCGCACTCACCGCCGATTGTTTATACACCTCTATTATCCAAACAATGTTTTGCTACTTCGTGACATTCCTTTGTAATCATTTTGTAATGTAGGTTAAGGCTTCTCTTTCATGAAATCTCCTCTGCTCTGGCTCGTTGTTTTCCCTCTCTTTATGATTAGTATTCGTAACGCCTCTGAGACTATGGGTGGCGAAAGATTAGCTCTATTACCACAATACAGTAATATAACTCGAACGCGTAATGCTCACTTACGCAAGCGAACACGTTAGATGCCGCCTATATTTTGAATAAAACGGCATCTCCGGAAACATTTATAAACACAATGTACCTACATAGATTTTATTATACTAAAAACGTCATCCGCGTGACTTTTTCAGTATAATAAAATCCATTCCGCAGTAGTCAGATTTTTAAATGATAAAAACTTATCCAAAGGGATTATAAAATCCTTACACAAACGTTGTCTCAGTGATGGAGCTTTCGAAGCATGCCTCTGTCTATATTGAGTTCACGAACAGACTTTGAAAGCTTTCATTTTCGCCTTCACATTTCACAGAGATTTTTGAGAGATACGAAAACCTAGTCTCCTTTCATTCGGAGCTTTTGTGCATGTCGTTTTTTATGCCGAATTCCTAATCAAAGACCCAACTCCAGAAAAATTGTTGTTAATTTAATTTTTACATCCCAATGGATTTGTCTGATCTCCAGTTTATTATATTTGTTGTTACGCAACTGTTCGCTTTTACACTTCATGGGATCCGAACGTAAGCAAATGTATATGGTATTTGTCACAAACACGTACGTAAATACGTCCACATTAATTGCTAAGACTTGACGGACATGATCAGCGATTATGTAAAGTTTCATAGTAAAAGTTTATGTGTATTAGATTACCTATTCAATGGTCTGACGCACGTCTCTTTTTACGATTATATATATACCTACATATATTATACGTGGTAAAGCGACATAAAGTATTTAAGAGCGATTTTATTTTAAATTTTTTATTCATCAATAAGTTCACGATTTTTCTCGGTTTTATTTTTTAAGTAACATCACGCTTGTAATCCCCGAAGAGGTAGGCAGAGGAGTGTAGTATACTCCCACGTTTCACCGGTTACGTTTAAGTCCCATGGAATAAATAGGTGGTGAGCCTATTGCCATACACCGGGCGCAAATCCAGACTCCGAGTCACTACTAGAAATTCTGAATTAGCAAAATCCAAGAGTACCCGACCCGGGATTTGAACCCAAGACCGTGCGATCGGCAGTTACGCTAGCAACCACTCGACCAACGAGGCAGTTTTTTTTTGTATATCGAATACTAGTATTTTATACATAATTAAAATGTCTAATAAATATTGGACGGTAATAAAAGTTGCATCTACAAGAAGATGCCCTTTCAGAGACAAAGAGATAAGTATCGAGTGCGTTAGCTACTTTGTAGGCCATTTTATGAAATGGCAGCGTTTGGGTGCAACAAACTATTCATTAGAGTTTTATTCTTAGCCGGGACTGCCGCGCACTTGGACGTGTGCGATAATTGTCTATTTTCTCTATCTTAACCCACAGCGCTTCTTAAACTACCGATGAATTCTTTATTTAAACGAATCTTTTTACGCTCCCGATTTCAGCATATATTTTGAATATTCATATTTTAAGGAAAATGCAGATATAACAATGATTTAATCTACGAATTATGATATCGCTTAAATATTCGTTGAAGTATATCCTTATGCTAAATATAAGTGATGTCATAAGACAGTCCCCAAGAGTAGCAAGACGCAGTTTAAGAAGCGCTGCGCTCAAAGCACATGGCGATATATTTTGTTTAGCTGAACGGAGACATTTTGCGCTTTTTAGTCGTGTTTTAAAGCTTGGACAGGAGAATGCGGAGTGCAGGACACGCGCAGGCGCCGTTCAGTCGCGCCGCAACTTTCTACGCTCGCGTCTAGAACCCTCTTAAACAGCAATCTGCAGATTGACGTACCTCGAGAACGTTACGACAGGCAAATTAAATTGCACATTACGCCGATCATAATTTTCAGTTTTCATTAAATCGAAATTCCCTTCGAACGGAAAGCTCTCTGTCGTGGTGATCTCTCTTGATTTCCATTGTTTCATATCAGGACAATTTTGTTATTAGTATTTAAGCGCTTCCCTTGTTTTATGAGACTTACAGATTAGGTCAAAAGATAATATACATATTTATTTACATAAACTTGTTTTGAATTTTTCCCTTACAATAATTTTTGGGCAAAACCCAAGCAACAAGTTGGTCTTTATATACCAAATATCATCATCATCCGTAATAAACAAACAGTATTATTATGTGATACTAAATAAGTACATTATAGGTTTAAAGTGGAAGCAGTGATAGCCTAGTGGTTAAGAATTCAGCCCCTCACTCCGGGGGTGCTGGGTTCAAATCTATGGCGCGCACCTCTTTACAAAAGTGCGTTTTTAATTTAAATATCACTTGCTAACGGTGAAGAAAAACATCGTGAGGAAACCTGCATACCTTAGAAATTATAATAAAAAATAATTATCGGTCGATTATTTTTTTTTAGGTTTAAAGTGGACTCGAAAACACGTTGATATAGACCGATGGATATTAAATTGCTATTATTCATACGAAATAACTTGTAGATATTTATATGTACTATTTAAATAAATGTCTCATTATAGCAGCGATACGATAACGAATGCATATATTACGTTGTAACAGAAGGCATTTACGTTTTGTTGTTTAGTAAATTGCATTTGTGCATAAAACAATGACTCACGTCAAACAAAATTCAAAACGTGACGCCGAAGTTTAATATTACATCTGTATTCGCGCAAAAAAATATCTGCACGATTAACACGTTTAAAGAAACTAAATGAAATCGATGTGTGTTCCTCATGACCTTTCCTTACCGTACTCTCCCTATTTTTTATTATAAAAGAACGAAAATTGACGAGCTCGGAAAGTGTAAACGTACATCTGATATGTTTTCAATAATCTCGTAAGTACCCCCTTACAATGTAGTGGATGTAGGCATAAGCTGTCGCGACATGGAGACCATGGCTTCTCGTATAGAATAACTTGTAGACACGTGAAAACACCGTCCGTATTACGTATGCTGATCTCACCATTTCATATGATTATATGTGTATTATAGGAATGAAGTAAGGGCAGTATTTTTAGGTTCATGGTAATAAATACTTGAAGTGTCAAGTCGAAGGTGAAGTAATAGAGCTGAAACGTCTCACGGTTTTTCGTACGTATTCGCACCGGAACTAAACGGACAATAATTATTGTTTCATTATATTTGTTGATTGATAATAGGGCCGTAGTCGAATCATGAACAAAAAGTTTTGTACCATTTTGAAGTTTATCATTTGATAAAAAATAATTCCTTATTCGATTCCTGAGATTTTTTGCTTTCTTTCACATATAATCTTTTGGCGCTCGAGTTTTGTCTCTTCCTTTTGTCACGTAACTAAAGATACCATCTTTTTGAATTGTACATGTATAATTTAAAATTTTAATTTTTATACCTCATACATTTATTTATTTATTTAAGTACAATATGCTTGGAGTGCTTCCAGCAATGCCAAAGCGCACTGAATTACACAAATTTATTTTGCTCATTTTAGTATGTTAAGACTGGATTTCAAAATTACTGTCAGCAATGTTTAAAATAAATCCTTGGATATTTATCACCAATTTACGAGACAATAATTGTACGATTAGTGCCAATGGTCTACTAAATGCTGTTTGTGGAGGTCGTACATTATCGAAACAATAAACCGAGAACACGACACGTCCACTGAATCATCCGTTTGTTGAAATACGTCAACTTGTCAGTGCATTACTGGAACCCATTAAAATATTGAAAAATTATCATATTTTATTTTTCCCCTTTTATATTGTCTTATGCGAACATGAATTACTTCGCAACTCGTTATACTTACCTACCCCAGTTTTCAATCTCCTTTACAAAAACTCTGTGGCTTTGTATTATGTTAAAATTTAATTACAAGATTTTGATATAGCTAAATGAGAAGGACTATCTAAATGAGACTATTAAGAAATAAACATTTGACAATAAATAACAAGCAAAATATTCGACTTGCACAGCGATCAATATCATGGATAATTAGGCAAATTTATTCGAGCACGTGGTGCGCGAGAAATGGGAACATGTGGTTTTATTAATTGCGATGGAGGAATGCATGAAAGTCGCGATGCACTATCGCGATACATGTGATGTGGGGGAAAAAAATCGAGCGTCGCGAATGCCCGGCCGGGCGCCACCTCCTGGCGCCGCCGGCGCGTCGTTGACCGCTTCCACGAAATTACTGTGCTAGCTGGCCGACATAAATACACACCGACGACCATTCGAACCGTCATTAACACGTTCGCTACTAATTTCTATTAATCTAAAGGAAAATCCAACAGTTTTTGCCTCGCGTTTCCACCGCGCGCCAGATGAAAGTTGTGATGTGGTCGATACTCATTATTTTGCTATTATTAGCGATGTAACCTACTGCTAGTAATGGTTTTATAGCTATAATTCCTCTCTAGGGAAAATATTACTCAATGCACATATATATGTAGATGGGTTTGTTTATGTGGCCTAGGTGTAGTTTAGTTTTTATACCGATGATTTGGTTTGATATAATTTAACGTCACTATTTGTGACACTATGTTTTTATACAATACCATTATGATTTCGCTAGTCAAATTTGTGAAAACGGCAAACATATGTGTATATATATATAGCATATCTTTATGTAACACATTGTAAACACTAGCTTTTTACATATATTAATTTTATGGACAGACACGAAATGTTGAATATTGATTCAAATGGATCAGCAATAAATTCAAATGGAATTCCGATTGAATAATACTCGCTGTTTCCGGTCGAGTGACAGTTTATAGAACAAGTGTGTAGCCAGTCCGTAGAGCCGCTACGCCTTAATAAAAACGGGCAAGTTTAGAAGAGAAACGATGGGCACTTTTGCCATCATCTATTACCGGCTCACCAGTACCTACGTTGAATATATGAAAAGTAATACTTGAACGTACGCGGCATATTTGTGAATTTTCATATCTATTTTATATCATTTTCTATTTATGGTAGTTGTTTTATTCGTTATAAATACATAGAACCATTCTGCGGCTAGGACTAATTATTATAAGAAAATCATTTTATGCATCTGTGATGCCTGTTTCTAAGAAAAGTAGTTTGTTAAAAGTTAAGAAGAATTTTAAACGGATTGGTTTGTAATACCATTCTGCGAACTATAACGTCGAAGGTTCTACCGAATGACGTAAACATAATCACAAAGGTTAACACAAATTGGCAGTCAAGGTTGATTTTATCTTACTGTAAGATGTTTTAGTAAAAAAGTCATTAAAAGGATCCCATAGGACGTATACCTAAGCTTTAGCTGCAACACTTATCAGCCTAAACCTTCAGGGAAATACAGGTGTGATGCTGTGTTAAAATGGCCTAGTTTATAGTTATGATATGTAAAACATAAGACGATCGAGGTGTGCCGATTAATACGTCGTTAATGATAAAATTAAGAAAGTTTTATCTCTCTTTTCGCTGTCGGTCTGCCACATCTGTGTTTACGGTGCGTTTGAGGCCGATGAAGCCACTTATTTGTATCAATTCTCGGCTTCGAGAGTTTTTCTTGAGGTTTAACATTACATTTTACGCTTTGTGTTTTGTTTATAGAGATTTTTGTTTATGGGTTTCTTATATTAGAGCTATTTTGGTACGTGGATACAAACGTGCCGGATTGGTATAAACTTCTGATTTATTACCATAGTATTATGACACGGGCTTATCTGTACAATTATGACGATTGTAGGCTTTTTATGCTTAGTTTGAAGCAAACTAATCAGTTTTTATATAGGCGCACATATTGAGATAAAATTTCTTGTGATTTCATGAATTTTGTGTATTTTCGAGGGATAAACGTTCATTTATATATATAAACAAAATATCATTAACAAAATCTATATATTGTCAATTGAACTAAATTATTATTTTTTCTCTAAATAGTCTTATTCAGTGATATATTGCATACTATTTATACTTTCACGTCAACCCCTTCTATTGTAACACTGTTGGCCACGGGCCTCGTTTCAGAATGAAATGGTTTAAATGCTGGTAAAATGCTCTAAGTTGTGTGAAGTTAGTTGAAATGAACGCTGCATAGGCGTAGAAGAGCCGATGTAAATTATTTCAAAGTGTCAAAGTAAATATACGAATACAAGTAAATAAACACATGAATTACGAAAGAAAATGAAAATTCCCTAATTTAACTACTATATGAACAAAAGTCACGAACTCTAACCCCGTACAACGCAAACTGATGTGGTACGATTATTCAATAAATATTTTTAAATATACAATAGGCTTTTGAAAGTACAGAACGTACATAAGATTTGCTTGACGGCTGTACGTGACACGGTAACGCCTATTTCTGATCGGAAGTAATAGTTTCTTCTTTTAAATGACGAGTTACAAAGGAACAGGAAGTAGTCATAAGTGTCATATCCAAGGACATTTGCAAAGGGCAATGAATAGAACTGTAGAACCAGGATTGCCAGTTTCAGTTACTACAGTCAGTAAAGTGTGTTGATAGGACTATTGATATTAAATAGATTTTGGTTCTAAAGGCTTTGTTTGTTGATAGCGTTTGTACACTCAATGTGACTATCTCACTCCTAAAGCATGTACCACATCTGTGATTAACTAAAAATAAGAATAATATTAACAATTATTAATTGCTCTTCATATACTGGTTACGCAATTGAACTCATGAAGTCTAACATGTATTTACTATTTTATTATATGAATATACCTATTAATCCATAGTTTTCGTTCATCA
Organism: Elbella merops; assembly: GCA_018244855.1. Taxonomy (NCBI): domain Eukaryota; kingdom Metazoa; phylum Arthropoda; class Insecta; order Lepidoptera; family Hesperiidae; genus Elbella; species Elbella merops. The sequence goes on from DWMG01002510.1 coordinate 9,927, forward strand.
TCCCGTTGGACCGACGACCTTAAAAAGGCAGGTGGTAGCGGCTGTATGAGATCTGCGAAGAATCGGGAGTTGTGGCACACCTTGGGGAAGGCTTATATCCATCATTATCATGAACCCTTTTTATTGTTTTACTGTTAGACACGAGTAATATTGGTGTGTAATTAACATAAATCCAAAAATGGTCACCAAGTCAAATAATATCATCCTAACAACCTTGGTAATACGAAATCTGTATACCGAGACATCTCGACATATCTAAAACGAACAATAGATGTAATTTAGTACGGTACGTATATGACTTGCTCCATTAGTTAATGGCTCTACAAAGTGAGTTGCATCGATTATCGCAATTAGCGAATGAATAACTGCAAATGGGAAGAGAAAGTTACTTTGTATGGAATATAATTCTGCTCTTGCCGACTGTTCGTCTTGAAGATAACGCTGCATGTATTACGAGTTTATTTGAATATATTTTTCTTTGTGTACAATAGCTACGTGCGTTTTGACACGAGTATGTCTTATGTTAGATGAGAACTGAATATTTAGCTTGCCATCGTATAGTAATCGATCGTAGCATATCAATTCTATCATATTATCTTCTGAAGTCATGTATTGGTAACTATACAATGTTTTTACCATAAGAAACGTAACAAATAATTCATATTTTTAAATATTCGCCAATCAAAGTCACCAGCCGCTTTTAAAAGACAAGTCAAAGAGCACTACTTGTCTTTGTCCTAGCCCTCCTTGAGCTCTTTATTATCGATAAAGGTGCATCGTATGTATGTACGTATCTTATGTTTATATTATTATATTTCACTTATATGGTAGCATAGTGTATTATTTATCTATGGATATTAAATATATATACATATTTATTTGTATGTGTTATATATGTATTTGTTTGTACGTATGTGTGTATTTGAATGTATATTTTTATTTTATATGTATCTATGTTTATTTATTATATGTATATTGGTATATTAGATATATATATGTGCACGCTAAATTTGTCTCCATTTAAGAATTTTCTTTCCATTCCTGCGTCCGCTGGAAGAGACTTCTTATAGGAATAAGCAGACCCTTGTACAAAGTCTCTATTTGATTATTAGTTTTAAGTATTCAGTGTACAAAAAAAATAAATAAAATAAAATAAAATAAAGAAAATTAAAAAAAAAATGGATCGGTAAAAAATTTAAAAACTAGCCAACGCTCAACGTTACCAATGTTATTGTTGTGACTGATAGTTCTAAAAGAGTGAAATCGGTCTGGGTGTAAAAGAGATCGAGCCCGCGTTGGCCTATCGCACGCGAACGGGTGTTTATGGAACGACAAATCGGGATTCAATACGGCGGCCGGTGGTGGGACAGCGTTATTGAATGGAAAAATTTTATAGAATAATTCATTCTACAAAATACTTACAATTTATTCTTCAAATAATTATTTTATTGGTTACTAAATAAGTTGATTGACCTATTAATAAAACGGTCAGTGAACCAAACTTGAGTCGGTGGTTGTTGGTTCAAACCAAATCCAGAAAAACTAGTTCTTATTCGAGACTACTGAAAACTTTAAATCGATGGATCGAACTACATTGTACTTGAGCGAGAAACACAATCAATAAATATACAATTTATCACCTTATTTGAGAATTGCGAAAACGAACATTACCTAATTAATACTGACTTATTTCAGCAGCATGTGTATAAAAAAGAGGAGAAGATAAATGGGGTAACACGATCTTTCGTAACGCCTCCTTTTAAAGTCCGTGACGTGTTAAGTGCCCATTTGCGAAAAAGCTTTAATAAGAGCGAAATATCGTTTTCAATGGAGGGAAATTATTATTATAGCTAATGGCAATCATATATGACATAGCTGGTAATATGTGTTGTAAATGCACATTTTTGTTTTCATGTTTAGACGAAGCTGTTTTCAGGATATGGCGTTTCACTTGAGAATCAGAGAAAATGTATTTATTTCTTTTTAAAATAAGAGTTTAGAGACTATTAAAGACGAAACATAAATTGCTAGATAGGTGTAAATTAGAGGAAAATATATTTTTATTACCATATCAACTCTTTTATTTACCATTAACATTAAACGCAACATCACACCTGCAATCCCCGAAGGGGTAGGCAGAGTAATGTAGTACACTCCCACGTTTCACCAGTTTCGTTAAGTCCCATGAAATAAATAGATCGTGAGCCTATTACCATACCCCGGGCACATATCCAGACTCCGAGTCACTACTAGAAATTCTAAAGTAGAAAAATCCAGTAGTACCCGACCCGGGATTTGAACTCAGTACCTCCCGAGCGACAGTCGTGCTTGTAACCACTCGACCAATGAGGCAGTCTTAACGAGGCAATTTATTTATTTCTTGGTACCGACAACATTGGAAATTAAATACACTACTGCTTCCAAAATTGTCTCCTAGCGGCGAGCAGTAGTTCTTAACATTTTCTACTGTTATGTCATGTTCAGATGTCGTGATTTTCAAATTGAGTTAAATAAGGACTCTTCCAACCAAATATAGACATACCACATACCTCTCACACACACACACTATCAGTCTGTCATCGTCCACTGCTGGACATAGGCCTCTCCACATACCTAGGTACACACATATTACAATAAGGTCCAACTGACTTTTCTATTAATTGGTATAAATGTAACTATAACAGTGGACTTGTCATTCGATATTCGAACGTATATCAAAAGGCATGAAAGCAGAATAAACGTAGTCGAGGTAAGGTCGTTGCGTCGTAAATGCAGCCTGACACTCGCCGACTGCGTTCGTAATTCTGATGTAAGGAAGATGCTTTGTATGGAAGACAGTATTGTGTAAAAATGAGAAAGGGCATGCTCCGATGGTTCGGACATGTTGAAAGAATGACTAATGAAAAAATGACGAAGCAGTCATTCAATGCGAATGTTGATGGACGCAGGACCCGAGGTAAACCAAGACTCATTCATTTGCTGTAAGCATTGATGTAAAATTTTATATATAAATATAAAAATTCACTGCGAAGTCATTTAAAATAAAAAATTAAACGTGCGGCACTCGGGGACTGCCGCAGTAAAGCTTTTTTATCAAATTATGCAACTATAATTATTTATTTATTTATGCACTATTTTTTTTTCTTTGATATTAATTCAAGTTTTTTCTTTGATATTAATTCAAGTTACACTTTTT
>DWMG01002511.1:0-13120 GCA_018244855.1 Elbella merops
GGCCTTAACCCTTTCAATTTGAGAGGAGACCCGTATTCCAGCAGTGGAATTGTAATGGGTTGAAAAAAAAAAAAAAACGTTTTATTTCTTTTTAAGGATGTCTGATTTTATTTATAACGACACTAACCTTTGAAACTTACTGCATTACGTCAAACCATCGATGCGATTATTCATATTTCCTACTGATGTCGACTTACAACATCTGTTATATAATCTTATCTTATGTCGATTCGTGCCATGAACGTGAAAGTCAAGTAGGTAAGTCATCTAAGTTCTTACAAACTGAACGGCACAAGTGTGCCCGCTACGCGTGTTTTCTACGAAAGTGCATTTCTTATCGAACGACTGCATTCACACTGCATTAACACTGCTGTATGCGAATATAGTTACTCGCGGCGGATTTCGAAACAGGTTGTCGTTAACATATAGACTGGATTAATCTGGAATTGGAGGTGTAGGTATAGTGATGAGACACGGGAATTTGAAAAGGGACTTATCTATTATATAAAATTCTCTTCTCTTGTAGCTTGTGCTTATGTAAACATCAGGTCTGTAATGATAGTGATATTCGGCACTCGGCGCTCTCTGCCTACTTCGTAAAGATACTAACGTGTTGATAGAATAATAAAGCGAACAAAATGTAGTTCAAATTTTAGGCGCCATTAGCTAGATTATAAGTGGTTGGCAACGAAATGACTGGCGTCCGTCCTGTGAGAGCGGAGTTTTGCGGCACCCACGCGCGCACATTGACTTCCATCACACCGGTTGGAAGCGAGATGGTACAACCATAGTAATGACGGTAGGGCTATTTGGATTGATGACCTACACTCATTCATGAATTGGACAACTAATATAATAATGACTACTATATGCGGCTATGTTAAATCATGAGGACATTTTTATTTATGGAACGGCTAATTTAATCAGTGATGGCATAGTTCTTAAGAAAACGATGTGAGGCCACGTACGTATGTGTCAACATGTAATGTTAAGTGTCCATTGGAAAGTTGGTGAGGGAATGTGTTCGGAAAATGTATTGAACTTTCCATTGATAACAAACACGCAATAATTGTCCAAAGTTTAATCGTTGAAATATATATTGTAGTATATTTTTAGCTTATATTTCGTTGTATTGTTCGGTAAACATTATTTTTATAGAAATAAGTGCGCCCAATAAGTGATAAGAATGTTAAGCATTATGAGTATACTTGGATCTTATTTACTATGGAAGTTTGCCAAATATTATTGTGGATATGATTTCATTCATAAAACAGCTCCTATGCGATTCTGCTAAGAGTGTTCGCATACACTGGATTCGAATTTTAAAAAGTTCTCTATAAAAGAATTATGTATTGATTTTATTATAGTTTATCAGCCGTTTGGTTATCATAATACGTACTCTGCCTGGTTTGCTACGTCCCCGGTACAACAAAATACTGAAAATAAGTTTGTATCATATTATTTTGAATTAATGTTTTAATATGTTTAAAAATAAAGAAGTACTAAAAATCATCGCACATTTGCATTGCCACTTGTCGGCCATTAGCCTGACCAAAAACAATGAGTGAATGAGTAGTGGGAAACCATTGCCCTCGTTTCGCACGGTCTGTGAGAAGTTCGGGTAGCGACGCGAATTTTAAAATAACATTCGGTAGGTGGTAGGTTTATTTACGCCTCCGTGGAAATCATCGTCGGTTATAAATTGACTCGCAATGCGTACACATTAGACTTTCCTTCGGTGACGTCAGTGCGAGTCGCCGATAGGGGGGGTGGCAGTGTGGGACTATCCATATTCGCGGAATTATTAATACTTTATTTTCTTCCCTGCTGCTTCGTTAGCCTTATGAAAAGAAACGTTTTTCCTCGTAACGTTTCTTAACTCTATACGTTAAGAGGTAGAAAAGAGCTAAAGTTAGTCTCTGTTTCTAAAATGGTGATTTGACTACAAGCGTGTTTTCTTAAGACTTACTTGATGTATTGTGGAAATTATTATTGAATTCGATGTGCTTGTATAAAAAGAGTGATAAATGTAGGAATGTCGGTGCCGACTGTCTATTCTTTAAGTGACCTTGAGTGGTGATTTTCGGAAAATGTTTGATTGCTTTGATTAAATGAATCGGTGAATGTGCTCAGTTTTTTGGCGTGTTTAGATTAACATCAGCTATTATATCGAAAACTATTTCGGTGGCAGCTCCGCTGACCGGATATCCCTTTTGTTTCTGTGAACCATCACATTCCGTGTTCGCTATGTTTATATTATTTATAACGCGGCCGCACTGCGCTTGGCTTGTGTCTGCCGTAAGCGTTTTGACACCTCGCTCGTCCGTTACTTCATGGCACTGCACCGTCTGCTCTGGGCTCTCCGCGTAAACAAAACGCCCCATAAACGATTCTAAGGCATTCCTTCTAAGTCTTGCATTCCGTTTCACGTATCTGACTACTAATGTTGTTTCATATATCATATTTATAAGGAAGTTAATGTATTGCTTCTGTTATACACGAGCTTTCTACGAGTCTTAAGCTTACGTTTCGTTTTACGCATATAGCAACTAATGTTGTTGTTTTTTTTTATATTTGTAAGGAACTAATGGCATGTCTTATAATTTGAAGTGGTGTTCTTCTAGTTGACTGTTAATTTCATAAACTATGATGGCGTAATAAGATTTAATATGCTAACGAGGTATGATTGCTGCTACTCAACGGCTATGATGGTCACTGTCACGTAAATTTACGCACCTTTGTGTAATAGTATCGTCTCATTCTGATACATTACATGCAGGCTGAGTTAGAGCGGGACAGGGCTGGCGTTCAGGTGTGACGTCGCGGCTCACGCAAGGCTCCGGGCGCGGTTCTATATTTGGGTTAATGGATTCGTCCGCGCACAACCAACATGGGAAGTACCTGTTAGTTCGTCCGCTACCACCTTCCGACTTCTATCCTACATGAGAACTACAGTCCTCATTACATTATGTACCTGTTTAACACTTGTATGTTTAATCGGAATAGTTCTAGTAGTTTTGGACCTTTTTGAGGTCCTTTTTCGCGCGGTGTCCCCTAATCGTATAGAAGTCGCGACGGCGATATGAAGAAGGACCTCGGATAGATTTGAAACCAGTCGAGCTATACTATAAAACCATTCGTTAAATTTAGCTGGTCCATGATTTTGTCAAGTGCACCTATGTATAGAAAACATTTAATAGTTACTACAATATACATGCCTATTGCAGAATAAATAAGATTTTTTTCTGAAACTTGCCAAACGTTATTTTAAAAGATGGTTCTTATTTTTTTCTGTAGAACTCATTCGTTAAAGGCCTCTTCTACTTATAAATGAAAATGTGATTAATATTAATAATACTATGAAACCTCGTAACATAAGCTTGTTAATTTTTGTAATTATCTATGCCATCGTCACCTCCGATCCTAATCTTTGATAAATCGATACTTATTTGAAGTGAAGAGCCGGAAAAAACTTTTAATTAATCCTGTCTTAATGTACTATATTTAGTAATCTCTGAATATTTATACTTAAGCATGTGGCAGGTACCTATTGTTTGGACTGGCTGAAGTATAGATTACGCTCAAGATTTGAATTCATTTCTCTTACAACTTTCTCTTCTAAGTATTTTGAGTTTAATGTCAGAGTCTACTAAGATTTATCTTAAGATCTATGGTTATTTAGATATTCCATTTCCGTCATGATAAATAAATTCTTGTCTAGATGTCTTAACTATCCAATTTTACTAATGTAGTATTATTTTTAGCACTCATGTTGTAAAATAAAATCGGTAAAAAAATTAATGTAATCATAAATGAAAAAGGTACAGAAACATAGTGTTAATACTGCTAGCTAGGTTTTGTTTCTTTTTGTTTTAATTATACCATCACGCTAAGTTTCTTACAGGGTAGGTATAGATTATAGAGTGCCAAATATCTCTCTTTATATACCTGACGTGCCTGTTCTACATTAATCATCCTCTGTATACAAGTAGGCCGGTTCCGTAGACTTTCGTCAACCAGTGTCTGGCCATTTTGGTCAAAATTGGTGAATAGGTGAGTTTTGGTTTCAGCTTCGGTACCTGAATATTGTTTTTAGAGTTTTAGTTTGATATTTCAAAAATGTTTACATAAACGATCTTATTTGATTGTTTTGTTGTTTTAATTTTCCAAGGTCACGGATTATGTTTGACTTGTTCTTAATTAGTATTGCACCGGAGACAAGGTGAAATTATTCAATTTATAATAGTAATCTTTGTAATTCTCTGCTATTCAGTTCAAACTATTCATTAGGGTATCCAAAGGCTTAGGGGCCTAATGCTTTTTTGAGAAGACCAGAATAAAACAGAAAAGAGGTAGGTACCTGTAGTACGTATTATCTATTTACTAAGAATTGCGTTGGTAGGGACCCAGGTCTAATCGTCGTGCAACTAGTCAAAAATAAGATAAGGGTAGCTTTAGGATACAAAGAAGATTCAAAGAGGTTTCGCTTTGTGCGTGCTTGTGAAGACGTCAATATTTCACATAAGTTAACCAAGACAAAGGGTAAATTTTTCTCGGTAATATCAATATTGGACACGCAATAATTTAATTTAGTTTCCTGTACTTCCTGCTGAAACACTGTAATAGAGAATGCTTATAAAAAAACAATTCAGTTTGTCGAACAGTTCTTCATTTATAGTAAAGCTACAAAAAAGGTTTTTGGCACCCATTTGAGAGCACAGATCATTTTTAAATATAAAGTTGATCACATTAGATGGGAATTCTTTAATGTCAACGCAGTTTTATCGAGTGTATCGGCGAAAACTGGCCGCGCGCTCGTGTCCACTTCTGTTGAACTAATGGCTCTATATTTAGACCACACCGTGATGTCAACATCAGTCGGAAGCTGGAAATCGTGCCATCACCGAAACTCCACTTATTAAGCCGCTTCACGGAATCGTGAGAAATATTTCTAATTTTTATGCGGTTCTTGTTCGTTCTAAGCTTCTCTTATCGTCTGTTCCCACTTGGATTTTTGGAATCGATGCAGATAAATTTGTGGGGTTCAGACATTTGGTATTTACGTTTTTTGTGTTTCGGACAACTGATTGTGTTTGAAAAAGTCGCATTGAGATTAGATTAGAATTAGATGGCATTTAAAATTAACTATTATAGACACAAAAAAGAAATAGCTTAAACGTTGTATCTATCTAGAAATGTTCTTTTAATCTAGTCTCACAATATGGCGGCTGAAGAGGTTATAGCGTCAATGGACATTCCTTGTAATGGTAGCGTAGGTAATTATAAAAACAAACAAAACAAAGCTCTGTGTGTGGTTAAAATGCAAACGCAGTTAGATTACTATTGGCAAGTACTCGGCGTACTGTGACGAACGTGAAATAACTGCACTACATCCGCGCGGTTCGCTCACATGCGGTACATGCGATTGTAGACCGTATTCCACAACAATAGGCCACAAAAGACAAATTGAATTAAGTAGGGTAGTCGTGATTTAAATCGCATCGCATCGCATCCTGCCCTTTGAATGAACGGTGAAATAAATGCACATAATATATTTTACCGTTCTCTACACGTATATGAGTAAGCTTCGTGGAAATCACGATGACGTCACGAGCTTTCCCTTCACTCCCATTGGAAATAGATCATTTTGCGTACTACTAAGTAATGGTCGAGTAAATTGTACCGTTAGTTAATAAAAACAGTAAGACGAGGAAAATGGTTATGGTTGACACTGCTTTGCTGTTTTCTAAGGGAATATAGAAATTTCTCTTCATTTTTATATGCATGATGTATCGTCTGGCTATAAAACTGATTTCTATACCTAAGATATTATTCGCAATCACCTCGTACCTGTGGCAATATTGTTACTAAAAAATTGAACCTTAATGTCATGGGAATAAGATATAAATTGCGATATATACATAGTTGTAAGTCGTTTGACGTGGTCATGGCACGTTGGCCGCGGGCCGGCCGCCGCGCACCCGGTGCGGAGTAACGGTCTCAGTCTTATTACACTTTACATAACTCAAAAGTAAACGTGAAATAGATATAGCCTACACGTAATGGTATACAATTGCTCGTGCCACTTTCCAACTTTTGTTCACTTTTACAATTAGGTATGCCATATGTTCGGACGAAGCCTTTTGATTCTTAGAGGAGATTCATATTCAGCAGTGGAACGATAAAAGGGTTGATATTGGTCATCATGATTACCGAACGGTCTGTTAAGTCAGCTCTGACTGAATATAAACAAGTCAAGAAAGTTTATCAGGTAAATCTAATGTGTCGATACTTACTTTATAATTCTATTTTTACATGTAATACATGTACGGAAATGATTTCTAGAATCATCTATAAAAGCCATCACGCTAATGTTTAATCAAATTGACTTCAAACGACTTCATAATTACCGACCAAACGACTACGTGATACCTTCCTGCGTAACTGGGATTGGTGAATGTGTTACCAGACCGGTTGCCAGGCTGTGCCATTAGTCATGCCAAAAGTCAGGACGTCCGGGAACCGGACAGACCGGCGCTCGTTATGCAACGACACCAGACACTATTATGTCCCCTCCGAATAGCGTGACGTCTAGCCGTTCGGTAGGCTTGGCAAATAGAAGGGGGAAGCGCGCCTCACAAAAGACAATAAGCTAACTTGAGGGCTTTATAGTCCCCAGTCTCAAGATTGTTCCGTTGCAGCGTATGGTCCTTGTGATTTTTTTTGTTACGTAAATCTGCTGAAATGTGCGAATCTGTCTCCTCCACTTTTGCACGTTTCCATAATGGGTGTCGATTCCCCATCGGCTTATCTACTTGCTGATAAATCTTTAGAACGTGAATCGTGAATAGAGTTATTTTGATATCACACTATTTTTATTATTACACCGTGACACGGTTGGCAAATATCTTTATTCTTACCCATTTCATATGTTTCTGTACATTTAACACAATAAAGCGAAACTAAAGTAACCAAAATATTTAACAGACGCTCAAGTTTTATAATATATCTTCTTTAATTAGAGGACAAAAGAAACCCATAAAAGTCTCTTTGCCTTTGTAATGACAAGCTCATTGTTTTTTCAATTACATTAATATAAAGCATACTTTCATTGTACACCGTATTTTCAATTGCGAGTCCCTCTCTCGGCTGTCTGCTCGCTTTTATTTACAAATATTCCTGGCTTTCCCAAGTTTGCGTTTGCAAGTTCGTTGCACGTTGTTACAGGTTCTGTTGTTGAGTTTTATTTAATTTTTAAGTAACAAGGATATACCTTTTATACCTACAATGTTAAATTTAACGACTTCAGCATCATTAATCTCAATTATAATCTCGTATTACTTATTAATGTGTGTTATATGTTTAATAATTCCATAATTATCAATTGTGATTGAGTCGATGGTTTTTTGTTGGTTGGAGTCGCGGCGTGGGGTGTGCGGAGTGGGCTTAATGGCAGGCCATGGTGTACTGCCGACGCCATGTCTGCTCGCCGCGGGTCAACGAACCCTCCTTGCCTACTCGATACATTCGTTTTGTTCTATCGCTGCTTGGTTAGACTTATTTGCAATGGTTTCTATTCATAAACCAAGAATTATGATTTTTTTATATAATACGCCTTAAATTTTCAAATATATATGGTGCATAGCAATAGGTCCGTCATCTATAACGTGAGACGTATAACATAGCTAATGAAAACTGGGAGTATAGTCGGTACCTACTCGTTCGGGGAAATGCAGGCGTGATGTTGTGTTAATTTTCAAATATAGCGAAAGTTATATACATTTTTTATAACCAGTGATCGAGAATTGTAAGAGTCTGCAGTCAAAGCGAAATGTTCACAATGCGTTGTACTGTGAGCGTTGTATACTCGAGTAAAAACAGGCTTCTTTCCATTAGCACAACAATAGACAACTGTATCTTAAAGAAACAAAAGTGCCGCAAATAGATCGATAAATTGTTATAAATATTGCTTGATATAATAAAAATAAAGTATAAAATCTGAAGAATGCAAGACGCCTGTTTTTTTTAATCCAACCGTTACATTGCATTGGTATCAATTTTGATGTTTTATTATATCCAGATAATTTTTTTTGTAAGTGCAGATCTATAATATTCTATAGCAATTCTCATCAAGTATGCCCCACCTCTATCTAGCTCTACCTCCGATGTTTACGAGCGATCAATGTTAATAAACTGGTATTTAATGCAAATCAAGTATGAATCACAAAACCAGCTCGTTGAAGTCGTTTACGTAATATTGACATCATAATGGACTTTATTATAATGAAGGCTGTTTTTTGTGTTATGAACAAAGTGATATCTTGTAGCACCAGTAAACATATCAATAGTAATTTTTTGATGTATATTTATTTATATCTTTGTGACACATTACATATATTTTAAGAATATGTTCACTGTGTAATATATTTATAATTATATGTGTATTTGTATTTAATAATAATGTAAATAAATTTCTTTTAACTCTATGTGCATAAAAACATGTACCTATTTGTAAGTTAAGTCTCCGAAGAAGACGAAGAAGAAGTTATTTCTGTCATATTTTCGTTGCTTGAACGAGTTGATGTTTTTAAACACCGAAACAATTAGGTACAGTGAATATTGTTATTTTAATTACACGTTCACACAACACAAAAACCTTGATTTCCGAGAAAAAAAAAAGTTTTTCATTAATATTGTCGGATTTTGAGATTTTGACTCAAGATTTTCTCATCGAGATATCATTACCATTGTCTTAATATTTTTGGATACAAAAGTAAGTAAACCTGAGATAATAATAAAATGATAATCTTCAAGCAAATAAATATCTCGTTAAGTTTTAACATGCTGACGACATACAATTATTTAAAGGTGAGTCAACTATGTATTTGACGTCTTGGCAGTAGTCAGCATTACGTGTTTTGTTTATATGGACAGTTGCCGTCACCACCTGGGTTCCCGGGTAGAAAATGTCATTTGGCGCTAAGTAAGCCCTTTGTATGTACTGAACTGTACCGTTAAGTAATACTTGCCTAATAGTTAAATACAGATTCCGCTCTCTTAAATTAAGAAGAGATAATAAGGCCATAGTCTGCCGCGTTGGCCAAGAACGGGTTGGAAGATTTCACAAGCCTTACAGAACAAGTTGGAGAAAACATCGTAAGCAAACGTACATGTAAGAAATTTAACAATAAAACGGTGATGATGATGATCAAAAGCCACTATAAGATATATTTAGGAAATAACAGAGGTCGCTTTAAGCGACCAGCTTGAGAGATCCATTACAATTGTCTGTTAACGAGACCTTCAGCGTGAATGGTGCATTGTGAAATATTGCTGTAATCGGAGCCGCGACAATGTTAACATGATTTGTATCAATAAACTGATAGCTAACAGTTGTGTTCATTGAACTGCATTGGTAAATCGTCGTATGGAGTTTTTCCGAACCGTTGATCGACAGCCTAAGACACATCAGTAACAGTGATGGTGATTATGACAATGATGATAGTAATGATTATAATGATAATGCGAAAGAAAGAACATGTTAATGATAGAGCACAGACACTGTTAAACCGATTGAATACTAAATTGTTCATAAATGAAAGGATAGAGCTCGTTTAATTAGTATTAATTAATCACAACATAAAACCCTTCATATGGGTGCCTTTTATATGTACCATCTTCAATTTACTGCAATCATTCACACAGCGCTGCGGCCGCAATATGTCTTAATTACAAAACTTCAATTAGAACGATTAACGCGTCGGCTTTACGAGTCCATGGCATAACTCGCGGAAGATAACTGGGTACTTCACTGTGATTATGTAATAGTGAGGTATAGACGGCGGAGTGATATGCTGGGAGGGAAAGCGCATTGCTCGCAAGTGTCAGGTTGATTTCTGCGTGTTATATACGTACTCGTAGACTGCTATCGGGGGCACTTAGCGACCGCCTAGCACAATTCATGCTTACTACTTAAATGATTACAGCGGCGGCCCGAGAATTACTATGCTTGGTCCATGTGAATGTGAGATGTAAAATGAGTGATGATAGCAGAAGAAGCATGCCAGGTCTATCAGGGTCGAGATATATGATACCGAACATTGTCTATTGGAAATTAGCATCTATTTGTAACATAGGGCTCTCTGGTGATTGAACAATTAGAAAACAGTTTAAAAAGTTGACGGACTGTTGACGGATTTCACGCTGTTTATATTTTTAAGATTTATGACTGCCCGCCATTACGCATACATACATACGTACACTCTGTTGTCACCTCTATTTCCCTGGGGGGTGGACAGAGTCTGAGTATTACACTCCACATTTTTTCTTCTTTCGCCTACATTCATGAAAGTCAAAATCTGTCGTTCATCTGTCACAAAGCTGTCAGCCATCAAGGAGTGTGGAAAATATTTTTTAATAAAATTAACTATTTGTAAAAATATCATCATAATCAACGTAAGATTATATATAATGTATAATGTGAGATTGTTAATATAATGTAAGATTATAAATAATGTTAGATTGTTTAGTTTTGTTTTGACATGAATAACTATGAGTTACCTATGTCCTTGTTCTAAATTGTTATTGTTGTACGTACAGTAGCGACATCTATTGGCGTATTGTGTAATATTCTGTGAGTGAATTTTATTTTAAGTGTCGTTCGATAACGACCTTAAGCTGGCATGTTTTGTATTTTTTCAAAATTATTCAGTGTTATCCCTTATAATTATTTTTATTTGCAAGAAACAAAAAATAATGACCAAAGCAACCGTAAACGGTTTATAATTTGGTTTTAAAAATTGGAAAAAACTGTGTCGGGCGTATAGTCGTTAAACATATTTAAATTACAAATTTAATGTCAACATGTAGATTGCACATATTATGTACCTTGTGGCGATGCATTAACCAAAGACGTTAAAGGCTCCACAAGTAACACTCCAGGTATTTAAGATTTTATGGAGAACAAGCACGTCAGGTCTATATGAAAATAAATTTGGCATTCGATGCTCTCTACTTAATGTCTTTAAGTTATCTGAAGGGACGATACAAACATATTAAATAGATGAAAAATCAATGGAAGCACTCGTAGCAATATATAGTATTTAGTTAATTCTACAAGTAATAATGAACATACGAGTAAATGACTTTAAAAGTAAAGGAAGCTTATACGATTGTGGACAATACAAGAAAATCAGTTTAGGTGCGGTGATAAGACTTCAAGAACCTATTATCTTATCATCGTTATGACGTCATGAATAACAAAAACATGAAAGTCCTATATGAACGTCTCTTCGGCCTGTAACATGCAACGGCCCGGTTGTAATAGTAAAGTACGTTACTTGTTACGTTTGTCGTCGTCGTTTATTTTTAATTCACGGGGGTCAAAATACAAGGTAAACATGCGCCGATAACAATTTTATTGTGATAACAATGTTTCTGTCAATAACAATTGTACTCTTGTAATTCGGTTACGTGTTGCGTTAAAATAAAAAAAAAAACGTAACATCACGCTTGTAATCCCCGAAGAGGTGCGCAGAGGGGTAGGTACCTACACTCCCACGTTTTTCCAGTTACGTTTTACGTCCCATGGAATAGGTGGTGTGCCTATGGTCCGTTGAAATATTGCCGTCTAATCTTGTTCTCTATATACATATATTTTCTATATATCTTTTATTTATCGAGTGTGTGTGTGTCTGGGGTCACTGTAGAAGTGTGACTGTGCGAGTTTAGCAGTGGCGTTGCTTTGTAAGCTGTCGTGTGTAGAAGGAATTACATATTTCTTTTTAAAAGTGTTTCAAATTTTAAACTTAACGAGTAGCCATTCGTGTTCATTTACCATTAGGAAGTTATCGATTGTGCGAACGCGCTGACTTTTATCACCATGGTTTTGAAGTTGCCGAGCATTTTAAAGTGTTTATTATTAATATTATTTATGATAGATTGATTAGCTTTTTGCCTACGAACTGCAAAAGAAAACCTTTTAACACGTAACTTTAACGTGCAGCTATTCTGGTAGCAAATGACACGACTTTTGTCTGTAAGGAATTTAAAATTAAGTTGCCAGTATATATATGTATGGAAGACTTATTTTACTATACTTACATAAATAGAATTTCTCGTACTTTGGATTACCAAAATTATCATTTTGACAGCGATATTATTAATCGTTCCGTTATAATTAATTGCCTTCACGTTTACACATAAACATAATTACGACATAGTGTCGTCAACTGCGCGTACTAACGATACGATTGTGTTGTTGCAGATTGTAGAGCGTGGCGCGGTGAGGTTCAGTAGGTCGCGATGACGACCGACATATCGGTGTCCCGCTGGGACCCGTCCATCGGCCACGGCCAGGAGATCATCGACGAGTTCGAGTACGATGGCGGAAACTCGTCCTCCAGGCTCTTCGAACGATCGCGCATCAAAGCGCTAGCTGGTGAGACTCCACACACTATATTACTCTGCATTATAACCCGGTTAAGTTAACTAGACACCTCTCTATGATGACCTAATCGCGAGGTACTGATGCATCGCAGACTTGAGCGTAAGGGCCAATTCCAAGAGTTTGAACTGAAAACTTTATAGGCGCTTTATGTGATATTGTTGTTTGGGCAAATAAGGGTAAAATTTATACTGATTTCATCTTCGCATCCTCAGTTGCCTACGCGATACAACGATCACTGTATGTGTGTTACACAATCATATTTACTATCCTTATCTTTATTCTCCCTGTCTTTATCTTTGAATATAAATAAGTAGTGCGTAATATAATATGCCCAATTTTTATACTGCTGTCATTAAAGACTCGCCTTGTATAAGTGATCGAAACAGGAAAAGTCCATGTCAGTCACCTGATGTGCATCTTTAACTGCAGTCCAATGATATTTGCAGGACTGTAGGAAAAATTAGATTGTTCACGCCTATGTTTAGAATGCATATATCGCTAAGACATCAAAGCCATCGGAACATTATAAGCTCAGCAGTTTACCTTTAAGAAAAGAGCGTATACCTTCGTTAAGGGCTGGCAACGCACTTGCTGACCCTGGGTTGCAGGTGTCCATGGGCGACGGCAGTCACTTACCATCAGGTGACCCGTTTGCTCGTTTGCCCCCTATTC
>DWMG01002512.1:0-13119 GCA_018244855.1 Elbella merops
ACGTAATAATATAAATCAAATCTACGCAGGAACTATGCAGGTCGCAAGTTGTCCACAAGGACTCTGGGACCATCCGTGCTCTGCGCTGTTCCGCCGCGTTCGACGCGGAACAGCGCTGAACTTTATCTACAGTACTCGCATGATAAAACACACCACTTGTCATCATTTTATATTCGTTTGCCGCGAAAGCAGAATAGACGCGGAAATGCCTGAACGGATGCGTACGTGTCTCCATACTAAATCTTTGTTTTCTACGGACATAAGCTGAATAGAGCTGATTAAGGCTCCCCAGACAGGCGCGTTATTATAGGTCGATAATATCGCATGCGTTACTGCAATATCTGTTTTCAGTACATTTTTTATTAGGATGGTCACATGACCATTCTAATACAAAACTAACTACATAGTTACACACTGCTGCAAGAAGTAGGACGTTGCATTTCTCCGTCCTGCGATATTCCGATATGAGTTCTAGAATGTTTTGTGTCAGGACGGAAACGACCGTACACACACCTGCGATAATAACGTTCGTACTTGTAGGACGTTTGGTTTTAACGATATTATCGATCTATAATAACGCGTCTGTGAGGGGGAGCCTTTATGTGTGATTAGTCCATATGCCTCAAGCCAAAAATTCGCAACTTCAAATAGTTGGCAACTTTCATATATTGCTACACCAATAAAATGCATAAATATGTGTACAAATGCTGCTATACTAATAGGAATAAAAATAAATTAACTCACAGTTTCATTGAAACAGCCTTATAAGTGTTGTTGTTCACCGCGCTTATATTCAAAATTCAAATCAAACTGATCGCGTCATTTTCATCAACTGATTTTATTTTCTGTATGTTTAGTCGATCAAAACAGCGTTATATTACGCCTGTATTTTTTTGAAAAGGTAGGAAAAGAACCATAGTACACACCCAGGATTGATCAATTTTATTATTATATATTTTTAGTCCCAACATGAATGGGTGAGCCTATTGCCATAAGTATTTAACAGATCCCTAAATGTTATTTTATGGCTTACACAATAATATAAAATTTATAATTGAATTAATTAAAAGTAGTCTATTTATAAGTTCGTTTCGCTTTCTGTTCGGCGGCGTTGCTCGCCTCCACGAAGGTCCGCTTCAGCTTGTTTCGTCTGGTCTCCTTGTATTTGGCTGACACTTTCTCCGCCAACTTCGCTATTCTTTTCATTGTCTGTTGTGGGTATCTGTAAAAGTTAAATTAAATCAATTTTAAGGGTTTGTCACACAAACTTATAAAAAATTAATTTCGGTTACTGTATTAATTTAATTGTTGGTCAATAAAGCTCATAATTTCACCTTTTTTTATAAAATAAATTAATTTGTTTTGTATTTAATACATACAATAATTTACTTGTCATACAGACAATTACCCTTTGTATGTATTATGAGAGTAGATGCAATGAGAGAAAGGGAGAATAATATACCCTTAGAGTTCTCCATCAAGTGCTCTATGTTGTATGGAATAGGCAACTTGTACTTGGCTCATTGTCAAATGTCACCTTAATGTCTAATTCTGTGAGGAGAGTTAAATAGATTCTTGGTGATGATGATACACAGCATGTATACCTGCATCCGAGGAATTCAATATTAGTGAACAGCTGAGCCAAGGTAATTAGTTCATCTTCTTCAAAGTTGTCCTGATGTTCCACCATGAAACTTCGCCTCACCTCCCATTGCTCATCTGATTCATGCTCAGTGCGGAGAGAGTCAATATCTATTATTGGTTTCATCTGAAATCATAAGAGTGTTTATACATTTTCAAAAGATCTGGACCTTGCAGTCCTTTTGGTCAAAAAAATATTTAGTAATTGTCTAACAATACTATGCTAAAGATGTAGTGTTATTTGATTGCATTTTAAAAATGAAGGTCTGTTATCAGATCAGCTGCTATCAGAACAAGAACATAAGCAATATGAGTAACTCTATCATGGAATAATAATCTTCATAGATTGTGGCAATGTGTATTCAGGATGACATCACATGTAGCATAGTTCCCTTTCCTGTATGCATGACCAAAGCAGTGAGTGTAAAAAAGATACATGAAGATGAAGATACATGATGATGAAGAATATTTATTGTTACTTTGATGTGGCAATTAAAAATTAAAATGACATTAAAATATTAAAGAGGAGCTTTGAGTTCTATAAAAACAAACAAAGTAAAGAAATAAGAATAATTCAAAATTTGTCTTTTCTGATGATTTATAACATACATATATTATATTGTACTCAGACTAGCCCTTCAAACATCACCATATGTATCAATTACAGGCTATGCTTTGACTACGGCGTTCATCATATAAATTGATATATATTTTTTTGTTTTACAACCTCCTTCCATAACCAACAGAACTGAATAAATAAACACAGACTGTCATTTTTTACACGCCACTGTAGGGGTCTAGAAACATTCTGCGCCATGTTACTCCAGCATGCTTTATTGAAGACATTCAAGTCGCGCTTACCGCCAAACAGTTATGTGAAGATCCTTCCAAGCTCAACCAAAGAAAAGGAAATTACATAAATATTACGAAATTATGCGAGCTGATATGTTTTATCAGTTTATATATAAATCTATTCGCAATCAAAATATGTAATATGCGAATCTTGTTTAGAACTATTTATTCACAAGGAAACTACTTTGTAAGTTTATGTATTCATTTCATACGATAAGATTATTATCACAATATCCAATTACGTGTCGTGTTTGATGACGGTGTTGTTAATTAATTAATGTATTTTTATTTTCGATTGAAGCTAATAAAACAGAAATAACTGACTGCCTGACATGTCAACTGTCGGAGCTGACATATTGACAGATTAATAATACAATTCAATTTTTTTGCCTGGCAGCATTTAAACCTTCGTAGACTTCAGCAGTAAGCGGATAATTTATATGAGTTAAATGAATGATTCCACTATAATTAATATTTAAATTACTTTATAATACTGTTTACTACGGATAGTTTACTGGTATCTTATTGGAAGACTGCAGCAACAATTTATATACAATAGAATACTACAAATTAAAGAAGACATGTCCTATTTGAGGTCGTTTATATATTTTGAACTCAGCGATACCTTTTCAATTAGTCTGTCTTACCTCAGACAAAATATTTTTAATGAACCCGAATGTTGTCAAAATCTGACTTTTACAAGTCTTTGTTCGTGTTACAATTAATTTTTAAATAAAACGCCAATATGAGGGTGGATTGAATTAAAGTAATATTTTAGAGACATGATACTGTAGTGAAATAAAAAATCTGTTTGATTTACTCGTTACCGCTCATAAAAAGTGATAGTCAAGTGTATTTTCTTTAATTCCTTTGTTCACTGCACGCAACAGTTGCTCCGATCGTATGTGAAGTTGATAAAATGGCATTTTCGCTTAGGAAAATCATCTCAAACATCAACTATTTCAAGAAACCCGAGGACCAGGACACTGAGGAGCAAATAGAACCGAGGAGACACACCATAGTTACAAATGATTCCATTATCATTAATTGCGAGGAACCCGACTCTACATCGCGACAGTGCATCCTCTTACCTGAATCCGTAAAAAAATATGCCGCAAAAAAAGGTAGTTTATCAGACACGGATCTGCTAATGAGTAACAACAGCTCAAATTCACGGCGTCGAAAGTCGAAAAAATTGCGACTAGACATTAATAAAGCCACCAGATCTTTGACAGAGCCTATCCACAGCTCCAAAAACGATCATTTCAATGTAGAGAACACTCCGAAACACATTCTATTAGAGTGCCAAAGTTCTGATGCATTTAACAACCGTTTCAAAGGTTTTGATTTCAGCAAATCATTTGAAATCAACGATTCCGAGTCTGATGACAATAACTCTGTCTTTGGAGAAGAAAATTATGATATTGAATCACTGTCAGATCAATCAGATTCTGACGGTTCCGTGGACTCCAGCAAGTCTGAAATTAAAATGTGTCGCAAAGTTGCAGTGAATGATACCCAATCCAGTAATGAAGATCATATGAAAGCTCCATCAGTAACTCCTGAGTCTTTCGGTGATGTAGAAATAGACAAAAATGAAGAGGAGCGAATGAGACTCTTGCTTGACTACCAGACAAAGCTTGAAAAAATTCAGTGCCTTTTGAAGAAACTGCTAAATGACTTTGAATTTCATATTGAGTTCTCAAAAGTATTCAACTCTCGGTCTGTCATTACCACACTTGCTGACACTGATGTTGTGAATATTCCAAAGAAACTTGGTGAAGTAACATACATGGATAATGTTTCCAGGGGGCCGAGTCCAGCCGGCTCCTGGAATATTATCATGGAGAAAGAAGACAGTGAAATTAAAAATAAGGTCAAGAATCAATTACAATCGATTAAGCACACAATAGATTACTTTGTTGAAGAGCACCTCCAGAACTATTCATCAGATTCTGAAAATAATGATAAGAAGAACCTCTTGTCACATAGACACCATGGCATTACTTTAGACATCAGCAAGGGTCACCGAGCTTGTCAAAAACGAGTTAAAATCACACAGCGAAAGAAGATTAAGTATTTCGACTTCCCAGATCTCAGAGAAGCCATGATCAATTTGTTTTCACTTGAACTGGACAATGATGATACCAGTGTTTCCGGAAACAATATTACAATGCTGCTAAGCGATTCTGAAGAGTCCAATTCACCTAAATGCAATTGCAACTGTCACTGCCAGCATTCACCATTGCCCCAAGCCGAATCTACAGTTACAAACAAATCAGATAGATCAATGTCATTGATCACTTCTTCCATTGGCAATTTTAGTCTGGATTCTTCCACTCTCAGTGCATACTCTGAGTCTTTGGATCAGATTGTTAGCTACAACAGCTTTGAGGACAGCAGTCTATTTAGTGCAGTTCTCCAGAAAGCCGCTATTGAACGGATAACATTCTATGTACAAGTTCATAGTATTCAGTTAAAATGCACCCCATCCACCCAAGAGTTTGAGTCCAAAAATATCATAACATTCCACTGCCCTGCTTGCAAGAGTATCGAGACAGAAGAAAATGGTCTTTTGAAGCACATCCTAAGCCAGACACATTGTGAGAAGATACATTTCCTTTACAAGACGACATATATCAAAAAATGTATGTCAGCTGGAAAAGAGATCCAGCCAAGTACAGTACTCAATTCTATGACAATGTACAGAGATGATAACAAGATTGTTTGTTTTGGTGATGCACTGTATGCATGCTCGCTGTGCTTTGAAAGTGTCATCATTGGTGAGTCTATCTTAATGGCCCATTGTATGAAAACAGAACATATTGCTCGAAGGCAAAAGCTGAATGAAATCGTTGATTAAGGCATGCATTTAATAATCATATCATGCACATTACTGTTGTATTTGTATTTGGAATTAACTTATCAACTAGCATTATTTTTCTTTACATACCTAGTTCTGTTATATCGCCCGCCATTTTGAGAATCTTCACATTAGATTTATAATGTTTAATTTACGGTTTGTTTAATAATAACATGAAGTCTAATATTCACTTACCCTCTTTAATAATTTGCAATCCAATTTGTTAAGAAAATTCCATGTCGGTAAACAGCATAAGCATGTTTATTTTATTTCTATGTAAATCTTCCATCTACTTTCTAGTATAATCTTGACAATTCTTAATTTTTCTCTTGCTTTGATGCTTATTTCTTATACTGTTCATAAAATGACTATTTTAAGATGCTTTAACACATTTTTTTTGCTATTTTTGCATTCATCCCCAACAAAAAGAAACTAGATCTCAATTATACACAGTTATTATAGTTATTTTTTCAGTCACTTTTTTTTTTGAAAAGCGACCAACCATTGATATATTATTATTATTATTATTGTAAATTAATCTCAAGGGTGCTCATAGATTTGCTTTAAAACCCAAAGTGCCGTTAATCTTTGTGTTCATTCCTCAGTCACATTTCTGGAGTTAAAATTAGTATTTATTAGGGAGTTCTGGATGATCGGAACCTATTATTGAAGTACTGACTTGACTGATTGACTGTAACAGGGAATCTTACAGTGATCAGAGTTTGAGATTTCACAACATACTGATTTTATTCCTGCCTAATCTTTGACTAAATGATTAACCATATTCTATTTACTGGTATTTATTTTTGTTAAATTTATTATTTAATGGAATTTGTTAAAATAACTGGTGAAAAGATAGTAAAGAATTATGGGATGAAAGTTCAATGAGGATTACTTCAATAATAGGTTTAACTTGACTTTTTTGTATTATTGAGAATGTGTAATTTTCTTTTCTTCATTATAATGTACTCTAATTATTGCTACTAAGTTATACATATGACAAAATCCTTTTAAATTTGCATGTGATTAAATAATATTCAGAAAATACCTTTTTTCTTATTAACGCGCCGACACATTTGCTCCAGGCTATCTTCATTTCCAAAGGAATGATTTTCTTTATAAAACAAAAGAGTCAAGCATCCATTGTCAAAAATAACAGGGTGTAAAAAGACTAAGTCTGTTTCTTGATTAATTTGCTATAACCTAGCTTTTTATTATCACTATCGTGGTATTATTGTCTTTATTATTACACTTTAGACTAATCTGCTGTACACACAGATAGACTGTACGCGTTTGTGTTAAAAATAAGGTTGTATTAATGTGTAACCCTCAATTTATAGCAATTAAGAAGTGTGTTGGTAGTGTAGTGTAAGCCTCCTCCGGCTGTGTGACGTCTCTGGAGTATCTAAATGTTAAGTCTCATTACTTGCCACATAGATGTCTACTTACTTAATAGTTATTCCATTGTTTGTTAAGGATAATGATATTATCATGATAATTATAGTATCAACTGTTCCCAACACCACTTCAGCTTATCATGTATGAAGAGGCCAATCAAAAATTGTATTACAGTTTATGTGTATACATTGAAACATACATACATATGTATATCTGATTCTCATGTTCTTACATATATATTTTTTCATTCAGTAATGCCTATAATTCCAGGGATTCTAATTGCAGGACACACTTTATGATATTTATGTCAATAAATACTAATACTTTAGTGTATATCAGAGAATGTGGCATGTTTTGGCAATTACACATTTAACCAAGTTATAATGTTCCTATTTTGTAGCTAAATTGAATGATTTTCAATCGACCACAATACATGCATTTTTATTGAATTAGTTTTGCATACATTAATATTTTTAGAAATTGTACATAACATGTATTCCTGTCGATTTTGATTTTTTTTTTAGATTATTCAAATCGTATAAATACACCTCATTATACAGGTGCAATACAATTGTCCGTTAAAATGTACTCATATACAATTATATAATTTTCAAAATGTGTTGAGACAATTGTCAACATACTTGTCCAATATGGACCACATTTGATAGTCCCTTAACATGAATCTGTTAATTAATCTATACATTTAAAATTTTCGGGTAGTAATTTAAAACACCTCACACGCTGTTTAAAACTTGTAGTTACAACAGAACTAATCGCGCTAAAATAGGTCATAAATCAAACAGCTCAAAAGCATAGGATACACTTGTTAGTAGAATTCTTATGAGATGTGTCTAACTGATGACTACCTTAAACCTCCTTTATGTTGAAGGACCTCGTGTCCAATAGTGTTGATGATAATAATATTAATGATAAAAGAAACAATAAAAGATTCGATGATGTCGTTAAAAATTTAAAAATGTACCTTAATGAAAGCATTCCATAAATATCTTAGATATACAGTGATAAAATTTCCATCTACTTGGAAACTGACATTATGAAATGTGGTCTTTGTGAGACATTTAACATAAAAATGCTTACAAAAATGTGCAATAATTACAAATATTTCCCTATAGGTTAAACATATAATTTCTATCCAAATGTTTACTACGTCTTTTTTTTTAAGTATACCTGCGATTATTATTACAAAAAAGAGCATGAATAATCATAAATTTTTCGCATTGCGTTCAAGGCGAATATTCCAAATGTGATAGATGTTAAAAGTAGCTTTATTTCGAACCAATGATTGATTTCGATAAACCCACGTAATATGTTTTCATAATATACATACGTACGCTAGTCGCTTTTCGAATTTGAAATTTATTATCTGCTAGCTAAAATGTCCGCTGGGTGTTATTATAGAAAATGTAGTCATTTTGTTTTGTAGTTGAATAGCGTTATATTCGTAGTAACAAATTTTTAAAAAACTTCTACTTGTGTACCGAACTACATAGGCCTTAAAACTTTTTCTGTGTGTAGCAACAGCGCGTTTTTATTTAATAGCGCCCATGTACTCAAACTGGCTGAATGTTGGTTGAGTTCCATCGCATCGTGTAGCGGTTTCGTCGTGAAAGCGTATCGGAGAGATAGTCTGACTTAATTTTGCATATAAGTACAACAATATATTATTAATACGTACATCATATTCTTCCGGTAAAAGTAGACCACTGAACAATGAGTGTTTTTAGAGTTTTAAGGTCTTAGTAATTACCGTCTTTGTTTTACATATATACAATTATACTTTTTATACGTTTTATATACTAATTCTTATAAGACTTCTGTAGACATCTTTATTGACTGTAGTTTTAAGTCAAACTCAATTTATTCTCTTTTTAGCGACAGCGACGTGATTTTTTTATATATCTGATATGTATAAATATATTTATGTACTATTGATATCATTTCTTTTATATTTTGTTATGTTCCTCGCTTTTCTATTGTTTGGTGTAGGTCGCATAAATTCTTTTCGAATTTGGTTTCTGTGTTATTTTATTTTTGTTGTGTTGAACGTGCTCATAGCCCCCACGCGGTTGCAAGTAGTCTGTTAATTTAAGCAACGTCGGATTGTCTGGTTGGCCGCGGGTTGTGAGTGTATCCGGGCTTCGCAGGTTTCGTGAACCAGTCAGTTGCGGTTGTTATCATTTGGTCATCATCATCATCAGACTTTCTTAGTCCACTGTTGGACATAGGCCTCCCCCAAAGGGGTTTATGCCCGTAATCTCCACGCTAGTCATGCGGGTTGGAGATCGCAGGGCACGGCTTTTCGCACCGATGGCGCTGCTGCCCGTCGGCAGCCTGGACATTTAGCCGTGTCTATTTTAAGGCTGCGCTACACCGCAATCAGCCGGTCGCCAGAGCCTTGTCTCTTATAGCGCGGTGCACCACGTGCAGATGAGGTTGACTTGGCTCCTGAGATGGTGGTTGAAACCCCTTATCATTTGGTAGCAATCGTTCAACCTCGTGGTAAGCCTCAAAGCGTTTTAGAAACTTGTGCTAAATGTGGGTTAGCCTGCTAAATTATGTGTTCGCGTGGAGCAGCGTGGTAGAACACACTCCAGGCGTCCAACAGTGGCGGGAGAACCCCGTGTCGTGCAGCACGCTGCACGACGTAAGGATATTGAGTAATTGTCGGTGACTAGTGAGCCTCACTCATGAACGTTGATTCCACTAACATATAGAACAAATATTTTGGGAAGAACTGTATCAACCCTAGTGACCCCAGACAGGCTCAGTCAGCAGGGGAGCGGGCCGTGTGCGAGTTGTTTCAAAATATTGTTATTCTTATTTTGATATATGTATATAAATTCTCTCATAAATAATATTAAATACGTAACGCCGCCTGACCGTCGCTGTGGCTCTATTTTAACAACTAATAAGTGTAGCGTGTAACTTAATATATTTACTGTCCTCCCGGCTGTCGCTCGGTGCACGAGCTCACCTCCTTTAACTCCTATGTATACACAAAAAAGACTGATATGTGGCGTTTTGAACGAAATTTCTATTTTTGAACACTTGGAAATAAGTCAGGACACTGGTTAAAATCACAATATTGTTATTATTATTCTATTGTACCCTTTTCATGCATTTTCATTTTGTACTTTTGATGTTGATAAATTGAATTCCTTTTAGATACATTGATTAAATCTATGAAAGCTTCAGTTATTTAAAAAAAATATTTTTTTTTTCACGTATAATTTACGATAATATTATTCAAAATTCAACAAGCAATAAAATATTAGCAACAAAAGTTCAAAATGTTTTATAAAAAGTTATACGATTTATGAGCAACGGTAATAAAAATTGGATTTTTTTTGTGTTATTGTTTTTACTTTTTTTTAATTCTCATAACTACACCGACTTATTTCCAAACACCCCAATCCCGCCTAATATAGAAATTAGAAAACACAGTGTATATAATGGCAATTAAAATAAACTGTAACCATCCGTAGTGTTAAGAAAATATTTTTAATGCGTTTCAGACTATTTTTAGGTTTTTATAGATGAACTGGTGAAAAGTACTGAAAATGATTTGGATTTCTCAATAATTTTTTTTTGACATTCACAGTTTGTTTTATGAGACAATTTTTCTGCTTTTAATTAATGACTTTTATGAAATAGCAGAGAAGTCCACTGCCATCGTGAGGGTACTGTCAAACATTTGTCATGCGTTTTTCAAAAGCAAATAGGATTTTACCAGTCTAGATATGAGGCTATTTATCAAATAAACTGTACTGTCTTTTCCTTCCGTAGCAAAAATGTATTGATATATCTATATGTACATACGTTTGACTACATCCATAGTTGTCGTAGCTTATCAGTTATATTCACAAGAGCTTAGATATTGTATGTTCCCAAAGCATAGTTTATACATATAAGTGTCAAGCTCACAGCGTACAGATCCACAGGGTTGCCACAGGCATTAAAAAGATTTAGGCTTAAAATTAAAATTGAATACAATTCATTCTGAAAAAAATCGTACGTTTTTCAAAGGGTTATTTATTGGTGTGTTCGTAATCGCAAAAATATCAATTACACATAGGATATTAAAATAAATAAATAAATATGTAAGTGTGTGTGACGGCCCTGTTTAAAAATAATTGCCAATAAAGTAGATTTTAGTGATATGTATACTAATGTATGTGAAATATTTAATCGTACGCATTGAAATGTAATGTATTAACACTTAATTATAAAAGCATTTAAACAAAAAATGTAACTTAGATTGTAACTTAGTATGCATTATGTAATATATTAAAAGAAGTTATTTGTGAGAGCACGGGGCAACAGAGACAGAAAAAACAGATTACAACTTCAATAAATTTTTTTCTCCTCCAAGTCTATAATAGATATGAAATGTTATAATCGTAACAAGGGCCATCTTTGATTGAGACATGATAACATTAATATTACCAATAACTTGTACTTCTACTACTTGTACTTCTACTTGTACTTCTTGATCCTATTCTACTCATTTACTTCATAGACAAACAAAGACAAGATGCAACGATTTAGAATTATTTAATTCGACATTCAAATATTAGTCCCGAGGTAAAGTTTATCCACGTCCCTTTGTTACACGCTAAGCAATGTGCCAAATGAGCTGTAATTGGAAGTAATACCTATGTTTTATAATTCATTGTTGCTCATATTCCTACCTATTGATATCTAAAAAAAACTCATTAAAACGTCGTCCATAAAAAGTCTACAGCATGTTTAGTATGGCTTTGTAATTACTATTAAAATCAGTAATTTAAACAGGTTGATTATTGAATATTTACTGCAACTTTTGAATGTTTTTATATCTTTATTTCTAACAGCTCATGTATAAGCCGCGAACAAATTTTGTTACAGATACGATTTAATTAAGTCGTCATCGTTTTTATTTCTGACACTTAGTACCTATTATAACCTACTTCGTCCCTTTAATTATCCATAGTCGCTACACATCACGGAAAATATCTGAAAAAAAAATCTACTGTGAACTCTTATTGTTGGAATTATTTTTTATCATTGTATTCACAAAATTATTGTTCACATCATGGATGCAAAAACAATAGTTTAATTTTCGCAGCGGCGTAATAGTGACTCGATATTAACTTGTCAGACTGCATGAGCGCGAAAGCGGTTGTGTGATGCTTATATTGCGCGGTGCCATTTTGCCCGTTGGTATCACAATGTGTGAAAGAACATGCTTACAAATTTGTTTGAATTTTTTATACATAGTATATCCTTTTTAAACCATATCTATAGTCTTTTGTTCAGCAATCCTAAAAAAACTATCTTCTTCTAGTACCTAATGATTATGACTTTTAGTTAAAACCTTTGTGTTAGTCTTCTAAGTAGCGTAATTTTATAAAAAATATAATCTTTAAAGACGCACTGCTAATCACTGTGTGAACGGTAAAATTACTAGAAAGACTAGAAAGGATAACAACAATGACGACTTAACCCCGTGTCCTCGCACTGCCGATTCAATGCCTCGTAGGTGGAACACTTTAATTTTTGGCGGCAACTCGAACGCGGACGCAGCACTAACAGCAATGCACAGAGCAATAAATTAATTATTAGACACTATCGCCCCCATGCACTCTCTGTTTACACCTCTATTAAATAACGTAAAAAGTATACGTTGTAATCCTTGGCAGGAACTATAAAAATAACAATGTAATTAAGTTTTATTTAGTGCATTTGAACATGTCCAAAAATTATGAAACGAAATATTCGATGTAACATGGTGTTCCGCCTGCTGACAATATATTGTCGAATATAATATAGTGGTCTTGATAAACTTGCACACTTATCTGTTTTTCTTGTTCGACTTTTTTGTCAATTAATCTTTAATTTGAGTTTAATGGTAACACTGTTATTATGTTACTCTATTTTTAGACTGATTATAGCGATGATTTGGAATTGTGTTTTTCTTTCTTAAAATCCCTAATAATTGTAAAACAGTCTGTCTGGTCCGGGATCGAACCGGCGTGTGTTGACTTAGTACGAGAGATTTATTATTAAATTTACAGGTTTTAAATATTGTGCTTATTGCGGCTGTTTTGAAGAATATGTCATACAATTGAGTCATATAATATCAAAGGCGGCAATCTCCACAGGGTTAGATTTTATAAATAATTATAAATTAATATATTACGAGAAATACATAAAATATTGTAAGGACATTTTTACATACTAGCGGACCCGGCAGACATTGTCCTGCCCGGACATTTTACATAAAACTATATCACAATATCTATTGGTGACAACCGTACAAAAATCCGTCCGGTAGTTTTTGAGTTTATCGCGTTCATACAGAC
>DWMG01002513.1:0-13119 GCA_018244855.1 Elbella merops
GCTGAGGGATTATCTATATATGACGATAATTCACTGAAACGAATTGCTGCGAATGTCCCCGTAAGCTGTCTCAAATGGTTGTAGAAAGATCGTATGAAGTTGAGATTTTGCCTATTTATTATTGGAATGTGCTAAAACAGATAGTTTTACCACAGCAAAACTAAAAACGCAGTGATTTAAATTTTAATCTTTCATTCAGAAGGTCTGCAGTTCGAATCCTAGCACGCGTGTCTGCCTTTAAGAAGTAGCGTGAATAGTTTCGATTTTATCGTTCACCGTTGTGATGAAAAACTTGGTCAGTAAATCTACGTATACGAGTATAGCACTATCCATAGTGTTAGAAATTTAAAGTCTGTAATCCCGCCACACGTAGCACGATGAACGATATCCTTGATGCTAAAACAATTGATGATAATGATGAAGGAAATGTCCTTAAACGTATCAATACTTTTCGCAACATAAGTGGACAACTTTTAGAAAAGTTTTCATCATATTTTGAGCTATACTTAGCACCGCTTCCGCTTAAATGCGCGACATGTTTTGTGAAAGAGTTATAACTACTGCCTATCGATTGTTAATTTCGAATTTGACATTTAAATTCTTTAAACAATCTATTCATGTTTGACAAACACGTGTTACATTTAGGAGTTAGTGTGTCCTGTATTTAGAATAACAGAGTCATAAAACTATTAAATACCTATGTCTCTTCTGATCACGTAAATATTTTTTTCTTGAATTATTTCATGGTACTGTTTATCGAAATTATATTATTAAATTTAGATGCCTATATAAACCATATATAAAAGACGATAATGCAGTCTAAAGGATCTTGAATCATTAACAAACACTTGTATCATAAACCATTGGTGCACCTTCTTTAGTATTTTAATAAAAACTAGCAGATTCTGTTACTGACAGGTTAAATTTTTTTTAAATTGCATAAGCTGACAAATTTTCAACCGCGCCAGCTGATGGTAAATGGCTACCATCGCCTATGCATTTGCAACACCAGAGGCACTACTAACACATTCCCAGCCCTGAAGGACTCTGAGCTTTAATTTTTAAGCTTAGTCGGTTTTTAAGCATCAGAGTGTGCTAATTGATCATGTTTTATATACTAGCGTTTTATAAATTAACTTCTTTATCATGAGCCGATTTATGGTCGACAAATGAAGAAACACCCTACGCGGCGATCGCAACATTTTTTACTATTTATATGCGCAATAAATTCGTACTATCAAGCCACAAACGCATTAGTCGGTGTCTACGTTTAATTTATACTGTATTGTGCGTTAATAATATCTTTGTCCTTAGTGCGTTTGTATGAAAAAACGAGATATATATTTTACCGCAATATTTAAACGTAAAATATGGTTGAATGATACAATTTTTAATGTTTATAACCAACACCACTTAGTTGTAAGTAATAATGTGGGGTAAAGGTAAAAAAAATATAGTACTCAGTAACTTGGGTAGGAAGTGTTGCTTTTTGAAATAGTGGTGTAGTAATGGGATAGAGTTATATCGCTTTAACGGTTTAAACTATTGGAACCGTTTAGAAAATGTTATAAATGTCCGCAATAAATATTAGCAAGCGAACATTTTATACGTTAATAATGTTAGCTTTAACTAAGAGTTTTCACTTTTGTAACGCCCGTAAAAGTTTCAAAAGCAGTGAGAGCCTATTGGTATAGAATTCGCCCTCCAAAACCGCAGGCCCGGCATTGGGGTCATAGCCTAAAACTTCTCGGAGGAGGCCGACTGGGTCCGTTCTAGGTCCGTCTCTAACTCACACTAAACGAATGTACAAAAGAATAAATAATGTTCGAAACATGAAATTTGAGATAAATTTTAGATAAATTAGATAATTTTTTTGTAATTTTAGATAAATTTTATAAAATTGACCACAAGTCTAACATTAGTCTGCTTACCATAGCACAGCCTGTTCCCAATTTAAGATAAGATAGTCTTATGTGAGCTTTCCCTTGGTACATATTACTATTGTAGTACAAAAAATGGAACTGCCTCGCCGGTCGACTTCAAACGCGAGTACTGACCCAGAGGTTCTGGGTTTAAATCCCGGGTCGGGTATTATTGAATTTCTCTAATTTAGATTTTCTTGTGGAGATTTCTAGTAGTAATTCGAAGTTTGGATCTTTGCCCTTTGTTTGGCGATAAGCTCAACATCTATTCCATGGTGGAACGTAAAGGTAACTGGTGAAATGTGGGAGTGCACTACCCTCCTCACGCTTCGGGCGTTACATACGTGATGTTAGATTTTTTGTCATTGATTCATTTTCTTATTCGATCAAAACGACAACGAAAGAGAAATTACTGAATGTAGTGTCACGTGGTGTTTCGGCACGAATATAACTTAAAGGAAAAATGTTAGGTCTTCGCAGATAAAAATCGGCATTAAACTATTAAACTGTGTATGCTTTAATATTCTAGTGCATTTTCTTTTTATCTGATATACCGTAAAAGTTGAAGCAATAAAATGTTACTGTTTTGCATACGTTAACCGCTTTTCTGTCTGCGAAGTTCAAGAAACTTTTCAACTGCAACGAAGTCGGTGTACTTGATCGAATCTTGTTCTGCTTATCTGAGTTTCATAGGCATCTGAGAGTACTTTCAGAATTTAAAACTTTTACCAGGATTGGTAAGCTGTATTTGTTAGTTGCGGGAGGTGGGTAAGGGTGAAAATAGGTACTGATATACTGAATAAACAGTGAAAATGAATAGGTGCACAGGTGTAGATAGAGCTTAAAACAATTTTCACAGCTGTTATTGTCTTTTTAATTTTGTTCATTATATTATTATATTGTTATGCTATAATTATATACATTATAAAGGAATTTCTATTGCAATTCAATTAATTTACTCTTTAAAATATCGAATAAACTTGAAATTATTGACAGTATTTTGACCAAAATAAACGTAAAGTATATAACCGGGTAATTGTTGAATAAACTCAGTTATTATTTAGGTAATACAAAAATCTTAGAAGGGAAAAACTGCAGGTGTACTATAAGAACAATATTCCAGGCAGCGTTCAGAATATAACCAGTTTGAGCCGGTAATAACCGGAAATAACCGGTTTACTCCGACCTAAACGGCTAGATCGAACAGCAAAAAAGCGTCCATATTACATGAAGTCACAACCTCGTGGGAGACGCAATTATTTTCCAATTTTAATCAAAAATATCGCCTTTCACTTCCACTTAACCATTTAAATGTCAATCTCGCCACTTGTGGGAGCTTCGCCTTAAGAAATGAGTCAAATCAACCTAATCTCGGCCGTATGCCTGGCGCAATAGAGATTAAATTGGTTTCCAAATGAAATTGGAAGCTAAACAATTTAGTTTCGTATGATTAATGCATGTTACTCTATTCTCCAGCTCGAGCTCTGATTCCGTCCCGCCATTGCAATTTGTTATTTTTCCAGCAACAATAAAGTTCTTTATCAAATGGCGGGACCAGAGCAAAAAATCCTGAAGTCGGAATTAGAAAGCATTTGAGTGGAGATTGATAAAAATACCATAAGATTGCAATGAGTATTATTCCCCGTATAATCTATACCTACATATTGTAATAGGAAACTGTGTTTTCTTTCGTGTGAAGATTATTAGTGATAATCAGTCAATGTCATAGAACAATGGCTATGTTTATATAAGGTACGTATTTTTACTGTTACACATTCTTTAATCGTATATTGTTTTACTTTATGTCGCGTTATTGGGAGCATCTTTGCGTAATTTCCTAGCTGTTTTATTCACATTCAATTGATTTTAATTTCAGGCGACATTTCTGCCGTTTTCATTTCTAATCCAGCACAGTATTTAACAAAATTATGTTTTAATGATATTATAGAATTTTGTGAAAATATAAAAAATTGACCTATTTGACTTAATGTCCTATGTTCCCAAGGGGAGCAGAGGACGTCCACAGTAATCCTCCATCGCGAACGGTGTTGAGCTTTACTCTTCACGTCAATCCGCGTGATCCCGATGCTCGTCGCCTCTGTCAACACGGTGCGGCGCCAGGTCTGCCGTGGACGGCCACGCCTTTGTCTCCAATGGGGAGCATAATGAAGCTCTTGTTTACGAATGTGAAAAAAGGATTAAAATTATTTCAATCTTATCAGTTGCTATAGCTATACGGTTAATGAAAGTATTCTGAAGAAACTGGCATACCTTAGACTTCTCTAGAACGTTTTGTAATGCGTTTCAAGTCTGTCTATTGAATAGATCAGAGATTAGGGATTTCAATGTGGTACATTATACTCTAAAACTGGTCCATTATGAATCGGAGATGGGATGATAATGACCATGATCATTGTGATGATTTTAAATTATTTACGGCATTTAAGAATATTTAATGGAAGTGCTCTGTATAGTATACGTTTTATCTTGTTCTTCTATCAGGTACATGTACATACGAGTAATATGATAGAACGTGAGACAGAATTAATAATAAAAGTACATATTTGAATTAAAAAGACTGCACTGCTGCAGTGGCTATTATAAGGAACATATCGTCTTGTTGTTAGATACACCAAATAGTAATTTAGCCAACCGGGAGATCTAACGGAGGATTACTTGATGACCAGTGGCACTTACAACCACTGTTCCTGGGAGGCGATCGACATTATTATTACTATAACTTCAAAAACATTCAAGATAATTTATTCAAACGACTAAATTACTTCCAAACTGTTTCTAGTATCAGTAACTGCTACTGTTACAAATGTCGTTGCCCATAAATTTTTAGCATCAGTTATTATACAGAACTTTATTGTTAAATGCTTTCAAACAAATTATCCACGCTACTCACAGCTAGCCAACGTGTTGGTACCATCAGTACTTCCTCGCATCACTCGTCATGACACAACTCCATCAATTAGCTGTTAATAACTGCCATAACAGCACCGTACAGCTATTAAAATAGCCAACGACTGCCCGAACCCCTGCGATTTCACCAAAAACAATTGCAACTGGAGATATGTGTAGGAAATACACACTGATTTATTTATTTATTCAAATATTAATTAATAAGGTAAAATACCACTTACTTTAGTTTACATTATTAAAAATAACAGTAAACAATTAAAACAAAAATAGGTACTGATGATTTTTACGCGTAATTGTTATAAATTATGTCTGTTATATACTAAGTAATAATAACACTAAGTAGGTACTAATAATAATACTAAGTAATATTCGTAAGAAGATTGTTAGTACAAATATCCGTTATTTCGAAGTTGGTAAGTATCATGTGGGTTTAAATATCTTTATACGTGTAGGCGCGCTGCGTTTTACCGCTTCCAGTCAGTCGTTAGAGCTCCGTCTGTTGTAAGCAGGGTACATCACGGGGTGGCCTAAGACGAAGCATGAATCCCTAAGACGGAGCTTGGGACCCCTCGTGCAAATCATTCTGTTATCGATATAAGCCATAAGGGTCTTCATTTGTAGGTAGTTAAAATAAATATCTGTTCTATTGTTTGGACAAAAAAATTATACTTTCAATTCTAGTCAACATGACTGAAGATCGCCAACATCGATGGTCAGTTCTTTTTAAAAAGATTTTCCAAGAAAATATTCAAAAATAGTTCAAACTACGATTATACATACATATGTATATCTAAACCACAGAAGAAATTTTTAAATTTTTTCTTTGCCTATTCGTGCTAATCTTTGAAAGCGTCGAACACACGAATATGTACCTACCTATTTTCAAAGAATAAATTAAGTTTTAATCGAGCAGAGTAATAATCAATTAAATAATTTTAAATAAAAATTATTTAACCTAAGCAAATCAGGTAACATTTTGAAATATACAATAAACATATTATATACAACAGAAAATATAAAAAGTAATAATCATTCAGTCCCGAGTCCAGCCGTGAATCGAACTCGGAACCTTTCGCTAGACAGCCTGGCACGGGAACCGTTCTACCATATAGTTCTCTGAATATATGAATATTACAACGACTTGCTCTGTTTTTATGTCTGTTACGTTATCCCGGACAGACGCCGTTTGTATAGTGCACCCAATAAATCGATCGAGTAGACGTTTTAACTAAGAAATGATGGTCTTCTCTTTATTTTACCATGTGTAAAAGACACAAACATTAGTGGTAACGTGACTCCTGTGTTTCAACCTCTTCGATATAAATTGAACTCTTTTATACATTAAATAAAATGGAATTTTTATTATTTTTAAACATATAATATAAATGCACTGAAAGCTGCATTTCAATTTGTTTGCAATTTATTTTATCATTTGTATAATTCCGATAGCGTTGAACTGACAGATGTTCAGCGCAAATTGACAGCGGCGACAAAACTGTCGATTGTCGAAACGAAAACGTATTGAGTGTGCTTAGGTCCTTAGACATTTATTTTTATGGTGTATTTTATGTACATATCATTTGCATGCGAATGAATATTCTACATCGCATCAATGTACCGAGGGTGCTAAGCGCCAGGTGGACAATATCTTAGAGATTCTGGTGTCTAAGACATTAGTAGTCATTAGTGGGTAGTATCGATTTGAGAATTCATATAATTTTTCATTGTACTTGTCACCGGTATTTTGTTAGCAAATAACTTTTCATTAAGATACGCGGTCATAGATACGTATCTATTAGTGATTCCTATCTCTTAATTATTTCTTATTTATATATCTACGTATAATGAAACGTTTGGTAAGTAACTCTGTATTTACATACAAATTGAAATCCAAACCGCATACATACATATGTGGTTTTGGGATAGCCCGTCTAGTTTCCAACCTATCTGAGGGTCTTATTATGAACTCCTTATCGTAAAGACTGCGTCGCAGTTAAATATAATTATTTACATGTGTCACAGGTTAAGTAGAGTTACCGAAATTTTAACAATTTTTCAACATCAAATTCTTTTCAATTTTAGTCGATATCAAAACATATGCGAAGACAATAGTAGTGTACAGTAAATGAAAAAGTAATTACGACATGTTCCACTATGGAAACGATCAATACGGGATTGTATACATATGTAGGAGATGTGTGTCGGGTCGGTGGCATTATTAGCACCATCGTCAACACATAATGTGGGCGAGTACGTGGGTAATCGAACAAGAGAAACAGCGAACACACTATAATCGCACTTTATTAACGTTTTATAAAAGAGCCTGCCTAGAAACACTAACACACCGGGCAAACGAAACGAGTAACAGTTCCTAGAGTGGAGGATCCGCTCTCCTCGAAGGCAGGATAGAAACTGCCTCTTCATTCAACGTCTCCCCACCAGCGAGGCTCTGTTGTAGCACGAAGTTAACCATGTATCGAAATTGCGATAGTGCTGCCATTTATCGTGCTGCGTTTCGTTGACCATCCGTACTAATGACCGGTCGCGTTATCAGCGCGACGGTGCTGCCATCTCCTGCATACACACAGCATCACGCGTATCAACACAACATCCGTAGTAATGACCGTCTGCGACATATACTCTATGTCTACGTTTACGTTGTCTATTGCCAAGGTAAGTCGATTGCCATAGACCAAATTTAAAGTCAGAGCCACTGTTAGGAATTTTAATATAAAAAAAGTCCAATAGTGCCCGACCTCGGGATCGAATCGAGGACCAGTCGCGATTGCTACAATTAAACCAACAAGATGGTTTATAATTAAGATGTATTTATTGTATATTAAATGTTTTGAAAAATAAATATATAATTAAAACTGTATTAACATCAAAAACAGCTTTCATGTCATTTAAAGCAGGCTTATTAATAAATACCTTTTATTTATCAAAACTGTTTAAATGTGTAATTAATCATTATTTATTTTTATTGCTTGCTTAATATTATTTTCCTGTTTAAGTGATTAAACTTTACTATAAATTGTGTAAATTTTTGTTTATCGACTATCTGACTTACCTTGAACTTATAAAACTTACAAAAAAGTACGCGATTGTCTGTATTATATCAGCATTTGTTTTAGAACATTCTAGTATTCTTTCTACAATGTAAGTACAGTGACCTAAAGAATTACTGTCACAATGCTTAA
The DNA here is from genome assembly GCA_018244855.1 of Elbella merops. Taxonomy (NCBI): domain Eukaryota; kingdom Metazoa; phylum Arthropoda; class Insecta; order Lepidoptera; family Hesperiidae; genus Elbella; species Elbella merops. Next base: position 8,051 of record DWMG01002513.1, read on the forward strand.
GTCTGTTATTTGTCGTGGCCGGAGCATAGCATTTAGGAGAAGAATTTTCCGAATTCTTGTCTCTTTGTCCTATTTATAGAACAAGTGGACATGCCAGCTAAGTGCTTAACGATATGAGGATTCCGTAGATACGATGTCCGTTTTAGTTATAGCTAGTCAGCAGCTAAAGGGTACACAATCTCTATTATATATTCTAATATGATAAAGAAAGACAGGAAACGTATCTTCAAAGATAACTTTTAGTATAAAGATATGTAGATCATTGCTCAACAGAATGGACTAGTAGTGGCATGCATAACAGTTCGCTGCTTTGTTTGTTTCTTGAAGAATTGAATAAAAAATTAATTAAGATAATTTTATTAGTTTCAAATACATTACATTGAAGCATAATTTTTGTTTAGGTATATTTTGTTTAAGACCGTCGTGCCTAAATATGCTTTACTATCTCGGTATAAATAACTCCTGTAATCAAATATTAAATAAGATATTCCATAATATTTAGAAGCTTAAAATTTGTTTTTAAACGGTTATATTAAACTACTGCCTCGTTGGTCTATTACTGGCAAACGCGTCTGCTTACGGAAAGTCCCGGTTTCGATATATGGGTTGGGGAAGAGTACCTACTTACTATTGTTTTTTCCTAACTTTTCTACGTTTGGATTTGTGCCCGATGTGTGCCAATAGACTCAACCTGTATTTTATGGTGAAAAGTAAGTGGTTAAACGTGAGAGTAAATCGCCAAATCCGCACTCCGTCGCTCCACTAGAATAAGAATTAACCTTGCTCTAGACGCCAAGTGAAATAACAATAAACTCCCCGTGGGGCGGTGTACCTCTCCATGGGAAAATATTAAAAAAAAAATGAGAATACACTTCTCTGGCTAGCCCTTGGAGGAAATACAATCGTGATGTTATGTTGTAAGTAACATAACATTAATTCGGCACATTATTTTCTTAACGCTTTTATTACGAATAATAATTTTGCTTAAGGAACCCTTTCGAGATATTCCTCGTCCTAATCAAGCAAAGAGCTGATAATATTTCGTATTTCTCATTAATTTAGTTCTTTATCGCGTGTATTCCTCTAGACCTCATTCGTTCTTGTATATTTTTATCAAGATATAATCTAGTTGTAATTAAATAGGATTGACTTGATCCTTTCTGGAATTAGGTAAAGCAGTGATGTAACGTTTTTTTTTACGTTTTAATTAAATAGAGAGTGTATAACTAAGTAACTTTTAATCCATTTTTCATCGCTTATATTTATCACCCCTTCTTTGTTCTACTGTCCGACACGTGTCTCCTCTCCGAATGAGTACGATAAATACCATCATCGACGTGGTTAGGCGGGTTGTGATAGATTTCTCACGCTCTGGAGAATATTATGAAACACTTCGAGGAATGTAAGTCATTTAATCAATCACACATATGTCTGTAAAGTTATGAGGTATTTACCTGGTTTTGAATCTTAAAAGGCCTAAACCATTGCAATGACACGCTGCTGGTATTCTGAACCATTTTGTTATTACTTCCGTGTCGAAAATTAGTAAAATGTTAAGTTATTCAAACAAGTTACACACCTCGTTAACATAAAAATCTAATGGGCCATTTAATTGGCCCTAAAAAATCCTAGTAGGTATCTACTATAATATTTCTGCAATCTTGAGCTGACTGCCATTCAGTCCAGTGGGGACTGATCTTCTGTTAAGTCGGGGGTTGTGTTCCATCTGTCGTGTGTCTAGTTTTAGAAATATCTACGTATTTAGAAATTCATGTATGTAAATATCAGCTGCCTGGCTTCCGTAGCATAGGCTCCGACTAGTTTTGCATCAGATGGCCTTGTATGAAGATGTGTGTAGATAATATTATTATCGTAGCTTATTAAAACATAAGAACTTTACTATATTATAAATATTGATAATAAGATAATTATATCCAACAGCAAACAATTGAGCTTTTCTGAAATAGATAGATACGGACTTCATATTGGTTTATTTCTAATAGCTATGGTTTTTCGCGTGTATAGTTTTCTTCCTTCTTGAAATCTTAAAGCAAGTCCGTAAGACATTCATTGGGGCTGTTCAAACAAATTTATGGTAGCAATTAAAGTGCAAATACATAGAGTTAGAATAAGCCGTAGTAGAATAAGCCAAAGAAGGAAAACATGATGTCTTTCCGTTCTGTATGTTACAAGCGATCCCAATTCATATGGCGGTTTTCTTTGCGATATTGTTGACGCATAATTAATTTTGATCATATCTATGTATGTAAGAACAGTTCCGTTAGGATCGTAAGATAATATCCATAAATATATCTTCAATGTTTTAATTTTATCAGTGAGTCTCAATTTTTTTCTAAAGGCGATCTCGCGGTTCCCATGACATCACTGTGCAAAGTTGTGTTGAGTCAGTTCAGTTTAGATAGGCGTACGACCCGCGCGAACGCGTCGGTCACCACTCGCAGATAATGTGTACGATATTGTGTGACTGAAAACTTTTGTGACTGTGTTGCGTATAATTTATTTTGCCCGTAAAAAACACTTCGTAAATGGAAATTACACTGTTGGTGAGTAATCGTAAAAGTTTAATGAGTCTGTCTAGTTGATTTGCTAATTAATAGCTCGGCGATTTGCAATCCAAGTCAACACCAATCAATATTTTATTGATACATTGCATATTCAAAATCCAGTTTGATGTGATTTATGATGACACTTTTTTAGTATTAAAGATTAAAAAAAATGTTCTATTTGCCGACTTTCCATTTGTTAACACACTATATTTTAGCTGAGAAATACCTACGTCTAAGTAATTTTGTCAATGCGTACTTAACAAAACGTTTTTAATTATTTTTCATCGTTTTTTATTATTTTTCTAATTCTATTGAATTCATGTATGAGACACAACTGAGACATACTTAATTGCACATGTTTGTGTATTACGGATACACCAGATAAGATTATTCTTCAAAAGTATTTGTTATATTATATGTTAACAATATGCGGTTCTTTTGTTCGGTCACAATCTACATATGTTATATTTTGATTGCTAAGTTTAGTTTCTCTCTCGTAACTGTGGAGGTCCTTACCGTTGGTTATATATAATTATAATTAAGAAATATCTCTGAAAGTCTCTTAAGTTGAGTATTAAAGAAGAGATTTTTGACTTGGAACGTTCTAGACCTTAGGCTGTACCGGTCTGTTATGAGATACAGAATAAAGAAATGCGGTTTGTAAGATATGATGTTAGTATGGCTTCGCCTTATGTTTTTTTACAGGTGAGACAATGGCGCGAAAAACGAGAAATTCCTGAAGGAGTTCAACCTACTGTAACATTGGTTGATAATTTAATGTTTGCCGTTTTAATATATCGATACAAAAATGACGTCTTGCTACTATTTAAGGAAAGTTGTTAATTTTGAGTATACAGAACAAATGTAAACATGTTTCTCGTCCTTGATTTGTTCCGCATTTTCGGTGGTTATATTGTGCCCGCTCCCCTTTACCTCCGGGTGACAATTAAAATTTTGGTTTTACAAAATAATTTATATTACCCCATAGTCGGATTTCGTTTTATTTCTTTTTACATTGCATCGCCTTAATATTGCATATAGAAATATACTTTTATAAAGTGTGAGTTCATACAATTTGAGTTTTTGTTTATGAATTGTGAAGATAGGACATAAAGTTCTAAGTCATGGACATTCTTTTAATAAATCTATCCTCCGGCTGTGACGGAACGTTTACAAAATCATAATAAAGCAACCATTAGCGGGAGAAGCCGAAGCGTTAACAAATCTGTTGTGGTTAGCATATTTCTCTGTATGGGTCGAAATTAATTAGAACAGATTTAATACTTAGAACAAGACAATTTCCACTTTAATACTTTGAAACGGTATAGGAACTCTAGCGAGTTAGAATTCTATTTCTTCCAATATAACGTAACACATACTTTTAGTACCAATGTTTTCTAAAAAAACCGGAATTTTCATACATAACAAAGTATCTGCTCAATTATTTAAAAATTTGATTCAATACTCTTGATAGCCTAGTGGTTTCAATTTTATTCTCTTACACCCGGGGTCGTGGATTCAAATCCTGGGGTGCATCGCTTTATAATAAAATGTGCGTTTTAAGATTAAGTATTGCTACAACGGTGAAGGAAAATATCATGAGTAAAACACACATCTTAGAGTTTTCCTGAAAGAAATTCTTTATGGCGTGTGAAGCCGCACTTGGACAGCGTGGCAAACCATGGATTTAACTCTCGCATTCTGAAAGAAGTCCCGTTCTCAACAATGAAACGATAAAGGGGTTTAAACACACTTTGTATTTCGGAATCGAAAGTACAGTGTACCGATGTTTTTACCTACGATTTTTCTATTTAAAGTGTTATTTAATTTAAATGTGGTATTTTCGATTTTAAACAAAGAAAACTAACAAGTTATCACGAAGTCGTCTGCAGTCTGTCGTCTGTCGTCCATTACAGACAAAGGCCAATAGTGATTACTGGCTGTTCGCTTACAATTGTTTTTACAAAAGAAAAACAAAACACTGGCCATTTTTAGTATAGGTAGATAGATTAGTTTTGACTGCTGCCTGTTGCTAATGTCTTTGTAAAATAAAAATAAAAATTGACCGATGGCAGCGAACGTCACCGATACCAACGTGTACCGCAACAAGCTTTCAGCGTGCACGATAATGTACTCAGATAAACTGATATTATACGATAAAAACATTGCTTTCCCGCGATAACGTACTAACTTCTATTGTACCGTGAATGTATTTTTCAAGGACAAGGTTTTGATTTTCAGTTAATAATAAATAAAAAAGTTTTTTCTGCCATTACAATATTCAATTTTTTCTATTAACAAATGTTGGAATTGTTTGCGGACAGAATTTGCCTTTCAATTACAATAGATAGACATAGGAGTAAGGGGTTATAATATCTATGTCAGGAGCCAAAGCTTGTCTCTTCTGTCCATGTTGCACCTAATACCACTACTGGACAGGACAGGACTAGGCTGATGATTCTTATTATTTGTCATACCGTCATGCCAGGGCCTTTACGCGGC
>DWMG01002514.1:0-13118 GCA_018244855.1 Elbella merops
TATCGCCCTTTTTGAAGAACAGGACGACAATACTCCTGCTCCATGCCCTAGGAGTTCTCCCCGAAGAGAGGACAGAAATATGTGTTGGAGTTGCACAAGTATGGGTTTACCTCCCGCTTTTAGCAGCTCCGTCGTAATTCCATCCTTTCCGAAGGCTTTTCCATTTTTAAGCTGCCCCAGAGCCATCACGATTTCGTCTTGGCTGGATTCTATGTTAATCGTTAATAATAATCGTTTCAGTGGTTGGCGAACCTGAACGCTAGGTTGGGCTCTTGGGTGAGATTCCCACCCAGAGTAAATTTTCGTATGCCGATGCCACACATTTTATGAGATGTTATAAAAAATATATATATACGCATATATTTACGTGTATATATGTTAGTTTATCATCCGTCTAGTTACAATAATACCCGCTGCCTTAGTGCTTATTTTGAGAGTAGATAACTGTGTAAAGAGATGAAATATTATTATTATTTGTACACGTTCTATTTGCCGGTATAGTCATTCGTATACAAATACCGATTCTGTAAAACCATTACAGTGTGAACGCTCCCTTACGGGGTCATACCTTGCAGAACAGTCGAGCACACTTCCGATGTAGGCTCCATAAGAATGGGTGCGGCGATCGCCTTGATACCACACGCGCTTGTACATGGGAGAAAAATTGGAACACTATTACATTTTATATATTGATTTATCATTTTTACATAATAACATGCCTGTATACCCCGAAAGGATAAACAAGTTAGTACTCCCACTTTTCACGAGTTATGTTATACGTCTCGTGTAATACGACGTGAGCCTTTTGAAATACACTCGATATAAATACAGATTCCGTGCTAGTACTTTCAAGTTACAAAAATTCAATAATAGGAATCCATGAATCTTGCTCAGCTGCGACTGCTGAGCAAGAATTCCTGGATTCTTGCAATTACTAGACGACGAGTCAATCATTTTGTTATATCTATGATTAACAGGTGTTTCATTAAATCCTCGTACTAAGGAACGAACAGATAATGTTTCACCTACTTTTTACTTATTTCTAAATCAAGTTTAGAGTATTTTTCAGAAACAAATATTTAGGTTTGTCGATCGTCAAACCGCATGCCTAGAGTTCAGATGTTGGGCAAAAACTCCTCAGGAGCAGTACGAGTATATGTCTGATGATATGGCTACACATTAAGAAAACTAAACTAATGAACCTATGCAACAATCGCACTTGTCTTTTGACGGCGTCACCTAGCATTGTGCTTACGTACGTCGTTTATTACACACTAAACCACTAGCACGCCACGTAATCAAGTTGACCTACGTCAATTAAGGCTCCACACTTTGTTACTGCAAACAATGAGCTGGTAACACAATACGAACTAGAGTAAGGTCGACTCATGAAAAAGACGCTTGTACTCAGCGAGTACATGTTTACCGAGACAGGAATGTGAACCGCTGCTCGAACTGTACATTCATCGTCATCACCATCATTATCACCATCATTATCACCATCATCATTCCCATCATCATTACTCACCCTTTTATTATTTCATTATTGGACACGGGTCTCCTTTCGGAATGAAAAGAGTTGAGGCCTCAGTTTACTACAACTAAGTGAAGTACCTACCCCTGCCCAAGTACGGGTAGACAAACTAACTGTACAATACTCCTCTTTAAATTCATTAAATCATTTTCGCGCTTGTTGAAGTCACTAATAAGTTGAAAACGATTGAGAATATTCTCTTTTGATCTTTAAAGTAAACGTGTTAAAGATAATAATAGAAAAAATGCGCATTTTGCAGCATTCACGATATTTTTAAATATTAACTTTATTTGTTTTATCTGTGTGGTTGTTCGTATTTATATTAATATAAAATAAATATTGCATGGTTACTTCAATAGTGGGTATGACCAACATTTAATTATTTTAATAAGTAAACATTTGATTATTAATAACATTTAATGTAATGTAAACATAAACATTTAATTATGTTAATAGTTAAATGTTGTTTAATTATTTTAATACTAAAGCCTAAAGCTGACTTCTGGCTAAATGTAATATACATAATTATGATCGAATGAAGTAAAAACTGGTAAAAAGTGGAAGTATTACACTACTCTGTCTAACTGGTCGGGGAAATATAGACATGTTACGATGTTACGTGGGTACAACACGGCAAGATCCCTGAAAATGACAATCGTTTAATATATAATCATTTAATATGATTTAATGAGACAAGTAAAGCCATTTTGCACGCCTATATAGGCAGAATTTATTGGGTACATTTATGTTGTAGCATTTCATTTTTTCTGTGCCTAAATCCAGCAAATAAAAAGAGTTGTATCTTTATTTGTGAAACATGTAAACATCTGCCATTTCAAGTAACGTGTTTACGCAAATAGCCAAAGAAAGAAAATGTGTGTAATGATGTTTGTGTCCAAAAATGAGAGAAAAACAAGGCTTGGAAAAAAATAACGATGGAGACAAATGTGACACATGTGTTGCCCTGCTTTAATAAGATTTCCTTTTGCTTACGTAACTATATTGCTGTTCCCGTATCTTGTAATGTTTTGAGGCTTACCTCGCATACCGATTACCATCAGATGAGATTTTAGAATGTAAATTGTATTGGAAAGGCCTATGTTTAGCAGTGGACGAGAGTAGGCTGATGATGAGGCGATTGTAATCAACCGTGAGCCTATAGCTGTTAAAAAAGGATATTCTATATTTTCATAATTTATAAGTAAAAATAATTAATTTAATGTATCTCAATCGTGTAATTAATTTTCAAGGATCAATACTGACATGTCATTATTAAAAAACGTTCTACATAGGTACGAAATTTTGAACCCAACAAATTAAATTAAGGACTTTACTTGGATTCTTTTGATTGCGTTAATCTTTTCCGATTCCTCTACAGTTACAAAACAATAAACTGTCGATAATGTTGTCTATAACACGTCAGCCCTTGTCTGACATATAGGTACTGTAACTGAATTTAATTGTAGTCTTGTAAAGTAACTTCCCTTGGTCGGACTATACGTAACTCTAATTAACAAGGTAGCACGATAAAATTCATAGTCGTCTGTTCTGTTCTGTTATATACTTATATTCATATATTTTTTTAATATTTCGTTTTTATTTCATAATATTTCACGAACATTTCTGGTTATTTTAACCAAATATTATTATCCACCATATTTATTCATACTTATTTACCTTTTGTTTGTTACCATTATCACGTAATAATAAGTAGGTAGGTACTAGGTACCTATGCTTCGAACTTACCGAATACCTACTTACAGTCATAAAAGTTGAATCAAAGCCAAAGCTATAACTGTAGAAAATCAATGGAGTACAATTGTTTGAAGCACTTTATTTACGTACATCGACATGGGAACACATTATATCGAAATTATGTATACAACACATTTTAGTAATTATAACAGTAAGAGAGTTTATGCATGATATATCGTGCACATTTGTACTGTTTCACTTTATTTATTATTGACTGCCTCGTTGGTCGAGTGATTGCAAGCGCGACTGCCGATCGGAAAGTCGGTCCCGGATTGGAATCCCGGGTCGTGTATTATTGGATTTTTCTAATTGAAAATGTCAGGTAGTGACTCGTAGTGTGGATGTGTGCGGTGTATGGTGATAGACTCATCACCTATTCCAAGGTACTTAAACGAAGCTGATGAACACTGAGAGTGTACTACACTCCTCTGTTTACCCCTTCGGGGTTTACAAGCGTGGTGTTACGTATTTATATCCTTATATTATACACAACAATTATTTAATTAAAGTTTCGTTATTTCGCAATACTCAAAGGTAAAAATAAATAATAAATATCTTTGAGAACTACTTATATCGCTTTTGCGCGAGCTGAACATGGAACATGGAACTTATTCCATCAATAATTTCACCACAATAACATTTTTTGATTCTCAACATATAGGTACTTATATTAAATTTAGTGATTTAAAGTTTTACATGACCGTTGCTTTTATACCTGTTAATATAAAAAAGGATATTAAAATCTATAGAATAAATTTCTAATCTAATTTAATTGAATAATGAAACTGCAAAATTAAAACTTAATGTTTTGGCCAGGAATCGCGTTGTTGCATTTATTGAGCACAAGGTATACGTCCTGTAGGTATAGCAGAGTTAATAACGCATATTAAAAACCGTTGGAACATAATAGGAGTATCATTATAAACAACAATTTCCTGTCATGACAAAAATCCCGTCTCGTTTACAACAATAGGCAATAGTGATGTTTCCGAAACGTTACAGATGCTACGGGCAGGCTACGTTAACATTACGTAACACACCACTTCCAACCTCCGCAGATTTTGTAACATCTCATCAAACACTGTAATGTAAATAAATTTGAACAAACCAACTTACCTTATTCATTCCATTCCCCATCTCGTAAAGGTATCACATACAACTAATTAACCGTTAATTATTGTTATCTATCAACAATAACACTTTAATAACATACACATAACAATTAACATATTCTACGAAATCAACAACATTTCACCGCGAAAATCGGTATTTTACATTATTCTTCCATTGAATCGTTCGCTGTCAAATCGTCAACATAATCGCGTCACTATGGCTACATTGTTGACGCCGGCTGTGAACACGCGATTCTATCGATGACAGAACAGCACTATGCGTTCAAATGTTGATAAGATTGTTAGAGGTGATACAGGGTAAAGATCTGAAGGTGGATGAATTTATTTTTTGTTTTTCACGCGGCTTTCTGTTATCGATCGTCAGGAGCGAATGGTTAAGCGAATGGTTAAGTGCGGGAAAGCTGTGAAGCGTGACCCGTATATAAGCGCATCGACACACGCGCACTCTTTGAGCCGCGGCGCGCCACTGCCGTCCCCGCCGGGCGTCACTGCGTCTATAAACCTTCTGAGGCATGAACGGCGCGTTATATCGATATTTTAAACTTGCAGCGTAGCTCTTGACAGCAAGCTCTTGCAGTATCACTGTCTCGTTGGTCTAGTGGTTGGAAGTGCCACCGCTGATCGAGAAGTCCTGAGTTATATCGCCGGATCGGGCAATTTAATATTGGGTTGGTTGGTTATCGCTGGCGGAACATATTACATGACTAGTGAAACAGAGCGTACTACACTGCTCTACTTAGCCTTTCGAGGAAATACACGCGAACTGTTATGTTATGCTGTGTAACATATTATTTGGACAAGGTAAAAAAAAAAAAGTATATTAGTATTGCACACTCTATTAGGGTACTAAGCTAGTCGTATATTCGTATTCGTTAATTATTTATTTGAAGATTACTTATTCTAATTTGAATAATTTATGTATTTTGTTCTATATGTATTATATTATCAGAACTTATGCACAGCATCCAGTCAAGTACCTATGCATATATCAATACGTTCCTGGCACTTGTCTTTCATTAATTGAATGCTGGGTATATTATTTCAGTTAGATAACGTGTAAGTGAATTCTCATAAATATTTTTATATCGATATTTATTGTTTACTACACTATACCCAGGGCCAATGTCATATACAATGAGGATTCAAGAAAAACGCGGGATCTTGAGGTCCGTTGACGTTGTTAATGATGGTCATGTTTGTGTGCATCTATTATTTTGCAGTAAATTTACTATTTTTTCATTAATGTTTATTGTCACAAGTAAATCGCAAGTGAATTTTTAGTTTCGTGTGTTATAAAAAATAAAACGTATCAAGAATACGTCGTATATTAAATTTTACTATAACCAAACCTAATCAATCTAATAAGCCTTATACCTAATCTATAAATTTATTAGAAAATATATTTTTTCACGCTACGCCCCTTAACATGTAGGCTGAAAGCACAAAGTGCTAAATATTTCTATTAGAGACCTAACGTACTTTTTCTTATACAATATCTCTTGACATAGCGCCGTTTTCGATAATTTTAAAGCTATTTTTTGCAAAAATATTAAATTTAGCCTGAAAGAGTTCATAAAAGCACTGCAAATAATGACTAACTTAATTTTAAACGTAATGGCTTAACAGGAGCGTCAATAAATGAAAAAATATATAGATTTAAATTTATATTTTCAAATATGACAAAGAGGGCGGTAGAACATTTATACAGTGCAACTTCCTAGGTGTCCTCATTATCGCCTCCACATTGAGGTCCACCGCCACGTAATTTTAATAGGACGGATGCTTTCTAACACTATCTAAATTAATATACATATATACTTGTTGTTCTATCTTTTCAGAACTATACCGTCCTGATCAACAATGAATACTAACGAAACTATTGTCTTATTCATGACAAAATTAATTTTGAAAAAAAAATTGTAGGTGCCTTTTAACATAAAAATAGTTAAGTTTGAAAGTAGGGCAGCATAATTAGATTATGTAAATGTTAAATATAACATGATTTCTATATAAATATCCAGTTACGGTCCACTTGTTATTTAATAAAGCATAAAATCTCTCAAACTGTGTGAAGAAAGATTAGCTAAAATTATTATTTTAACTCTATTTGTTTGCAGCTAATTTTTAACTCGTAACCTTACATACCTATATAGTGGAAATAATATTATTATAATACTACGAAGTAGTACACTGCTTCTAATCTAATCACTCTCGTCCCTAGCGCCCTACAACTGTCTAACGAGTTAATGCATGTTTGATGTTGCCTAAGTTTCATGACCTTAGTAAGCCACGTACTGAATACCAAAGGTGAAAAGGCTTTTTGTAGGCTACGTAATTCATTTATGGATTCATCTATGCTTTTCAGTTGGCAGGATCGCGGCCAAACGCTAACTTGACGCTAAGTAAATAAAACATACTAAAATGTTTTTAATATTTACATAAAATCTGTTGAATACTTATACAAATAAAAGCCAAATAACCAACATAAATAGAAATCTTTGAATTCTAATACATATTATACTTACTATCATTAAGTAAAATGTCACTGGTTAAGTGCTTAAAAATACATTATGTATGATTTAAACTACAACCAATACTTGGTTTAACTGAATACGCACTATTTTTTCATTAAATGTTACGAAATCTTAAATGCTTTGCTTATTTTATCACTGCCTTTGTTAAAAAGTCCCATATGTTTTCTACCTCAGTGATACAATACACTGGAAATAAAGAAAAAAAAACGTTTTCCGAGAATGTTATTCGATATGTTTATGTTTGTCACGGGGGCGCGCCACTAGTGACAGGCCGGCTGTAATGAGTGCCGCGCCCGCCCACCACCGCCACGATGCTGCCTCGTCGAAAACAGCTACTCCGATAACACCCTATAAACACAACAATATATTACATACTTATACATGTTTTTATTCAGGACGATACATTTATTATTCATAAAAACGCTCTAAAAAGTTATTCCTCCATAAAACACGATCGTAGATTTTCTAGAACCGAATAGGGCTTTTTCTACACAATTCCATATTGATAAATGTAACTATAAAAGCATTTTATTATACGGTATGAAAGAAACAAGGGGAAATCAATGAATTGAATTTAGGCCTGGTGTTTTACACTCATGAGTTTAATTTTTTTATGAATTAAGAGAGTAATAAATGATTAGGCAGCAGTTGCGACCTTAAACACTGTCCATTTGATAACAATATGTTCACTTTTTTAAATTAAAGCAATTTCAGAACATTCAGATGAATGGAACATGGGACAATAGGATGGATGGTTAATGAATATTTAAATATCATTGTATTGAAAACACATACATACAGACAAAACATAAGTTGATGCAGCTGATATGACTGTTGGGCCAACAGAGTTTGTGGCCGCGTCTAAAGAACGCAGGTAGTGTCTGCAGCCCCATGTGTTCGCTAACACCATCAAAACCAGAAGTACACCCAATATTAGGTAACTGTCACCCTGTAAAATGTTGCCATATATACAAATTTGACCTTTATTTTGTTTCCATATCATCATTCAACTATAAGTTATTCTTTAGAGCATGTATTCGCTAAGACATGTGACACCTGCTTGCTTGCATCTAGGCAGAGTGACATATTTTTTTTAATTAATTTAGCCTAGCAAACAGACAACCAAGCCACTCGCTGGTAAATAAACACTATTGCTTAAGGAGATTTGCAACACCTAAAACATGGGTGATGTTTTACTAACTTTAAAGCAGACACTCTTCTACAGCTCTAACTCTTTATATTTTTAGAGGTAATGCTTTTCCAATAATGGAACAATAACAGACTTAATGATGATAACGGAATTTAATAGTTTACCACTATTCATAATTTGTATACCACAAGCCTTATTATTGTGAACAAATATTTCTTTTACTGTTATATGTATAGCAAAACATTTGCTTAGTGAAAAGTAACAATAAATGGACACATGCAAGAAACAAGTAAATTATGTATAGTAAATTTTCATATAAAATATTGTATGAGTTAATTCTGCAATTAATAAGAGTACTTTGACCATTTGGATCTATTAAACTGGTTCTTATGAGGATCATACATGCAGACTTTTGTAGAAATTTGCAAATGGAATCTAAAATATGTAGCCATAAAACTTAACACTTATGTACTTTACATTCTTTATGATTATCATTACATTTTCATACTTGGTTCCTAACTGGGAAAGCAGAGGGTACCGATACCTATTATTTTCATAAGTTCTTGTTTCATTGTAAGTTTTATGACACTTCTAGTACTAGGGTATGCAGTTGTGAGTTGTGACTAAAAAAGTGACAAATTTTACGTTGCTATATTTTGTGATTAATTCCACTCTATAATGGATCTATGATTTTAGCAGTAATTTCCTGAAATCATCTTCGTCTGCCGGCTATTGTATGGGGTAGAGCTCCTAAAGAGATTTGAGTTTTGCTTCATACACGAAAAGATGCCGAAAAAGATTTTCATGCAAATCTCGTACAAAGCTATCTCGCTGTAACATATCACAGTTATTTGAAAAATTGCTCTATAAAAAATCGAAAACGAAAGTTAATGTGATTGTGACGAAAAACATTTGTTCAGACGCTTACAACAACTGTAGGAGTTCCGGATAATTTTCCCAAACAGCTTCCAACTGAAGCCCATATTCCTGCTAAGAATGCTTCTTGTAACATATTAAATAGGAACTATAAAGTTTTATTAATAACCTTTAATTCACATTTATAAAAAAATCTGCACTATTGTACCTAATTAGTAAATGATTTAACGTTATGTTGACAGATGTCTGATAGTCGTGTTATGCTGAGAACAGCTGATTTGAGCGTTGGCATTAATATTATCCAAGCGTAAGTATTAAGTTCCACGACGGGTTTATACAGTCACAAATAAATCGGCATTCAGTTTCATTAGATTTAAACAAAGTTACAAATACAGACGAGAGTTTTGGTTTGAAAAATGTAGCTACTGCAACACCCACATCAGCTAAATAACAATAGACAGACTTTGAAAATGGTAATAATATGACACAGTAAAAGTATATTTGCGCATTAATAAAAGTATGTTCTATTTAGTTGTAACTGCTTTAGTGAGAATTTTCTATGTTCAAACGAATGTAATAAAAAAGGCGTTATGCTTTTTTAATTTTAAAACATTAATCACTGGCTGAGTGGAATTTGCCTTAAAAAACTGGACACAGAAAAATAGCAACACGACCCGTAAAGTCAAATTATTAAGACAGCGTCAAATGTTACTACGTTCTTGAGCGTTGAATTATTATATAGTATATTATATAGTATTATATATTATATTATATAGTTTGCTGACTGCATTTTGCAGTCTATTAACTGTTACTTTATGGTATTGAAGTATCAATAGTGATATTGATAATAACTTAGTTTTACAAGTCTAAAACTACAGGCGTGTAAGTCATAAATAAATATTGACTCATTTGACGTGTAATACCTGCGATACAATTTTTTACAAAATGATCAAAAACATTGGCAAGGAAGACAACGTTCTAATTATTTGGAATAAAAGTGATCTAGATGCCTTAAATAATTTATGTAAGGAAGTAGAGAATTCTACGGTGGGATCAGTTGTACTAGAGGACTCCGAAAAAATATCTCTATGTAAGTATTTAATTTTTTTATTATCACCACTAAATATTCACTCCATTTCTTACGTATTCACAATTTTGCAATATATAGAAACGAGAGTATTTAATTGAGTTCAAAAATGGCCATATCTTAATGTCTTTTGAAACTCCATAACCACTAATAAGTATTAGTAATAAATCCACCGAGTGTCAAAAATTAAATTTGAATTGCATACAAGTTATTTTTTATTCTTGTAGTATACACCAAAACTGTATTGATTGTTTTCACATCAATTGTTATTGACTTCATACCAAAAACACTAATTAAATTATATCACACCTGCATTTCTCCAAAGGGCATATTCCCACCATTTACAAATTATGTTCAACTATGGAAAAGGTGGTGAGCCTATCAGAAATACCTTACTTTAGCAAATGTGTCAATGGTGTATATCCAACTTGGTTGCAGTCCATTTAAGATTGGATATTTTCTGTTGAAACATGTTTCATGTTGCAAACATAGACACATCATGGTCAGTTCTATTATTAGGTGTTGATTGTATGTATATAATGCTGAATATTTATTTTTTATTGTTGCACATGTTTGGGTGTGATTAATATTTTTTATATGTTGATTAGTGTTTTTTATTATTGATATTTTATTATTATTATATGTTGATAGTATTTTTTTTCAAAAATTGGTTTATGCTGGTTTAAAATTAATAGCTGTCATAAAATGTGTATTGATAAAGGTATTTTAATTGTTTTAGCTTCACAACCACTATCATCATTTCATATTGTAATTTCAAATCCCTTGCCACCACACACTGTGGAGCATACAGATGAGCTGCTGGCGCTTATCATCAGGGTTCTGAAGCCCAGTGGCAAAATAATCCTAAAAGACAATAAGGATTTGACTGTTCCACTCAAACTGAACGGCTTCATTAATGTCCAGAAAAATGATGATACTACATTCACAGCTGAAAAACCTTCATTTGAGGTATGTTGTTTTGAATATTACTTTATAATTGAGTTTATTGAGCTGCCTTTCTACATATTTATTTATTATGATATATTTAAAACAAAACATTTCAACCTTAAAACATCTCCTACCCCTTTCTGATTTCACTTGATCATTTTTGAGTAATTGTTAAGGGCCCAGAATCTTGGTCAAACAGCCACAATCTCTTCATAGAAGGCTGCCATACATTTTACTATTTTTGTATGGAATTGAATTTATGATGTCACCACACTATTCAAGTTTTTTCAACAATGTAACACTAGTGTGGTTGTGTTATACAGGAGACTAAGAAGAAATCCACCCCAAAACCAATATTACATTGAAAACATCCATATATGTATGTAGAGATACTATAGTTACACTGAGTCTGTCTTTCAACCCACACCTGTAGATGGGCTGAAACACTTCACATCCTGAGAGCTATGTCTAGCAAATGGAACCATAAAAGTGTTGATGATTATGTAATTTTCTTGATTTTCATTGACATAATACATTACAATAGTTAAACTAAAAACTGAATTTATATTTGTACATCTTTGAAGACATGAATTACATACTTTTCTTAACTGAAAGTAAGTTAGTCGTCTATTGTGTATGTTCTCAGGTTGGATCAAAATCTGTACTGAAATTGAGTGACAAAGCCAAGGTTTGGACGATTGATAACAATCATGACGACCCTTGGTTCAGCAAAGATGATGATGATATAATTGAACAAGATCTTTTGATTGACAAAGAAGATCTCATGAAACCAAGTAAAGAGTCTCTGAGAGGTTAGTGTGCTATAGAAAATTCTACTTGTAACTTATGATGTACCTTAACTTTATTTCAGATTTTAATTGATGAAAACAAATTTATTTAAAGTTTGAGTATCTACTTAATAAAAATAGGAAATGTAAAAAATGTCTTGTAGTTGAAATGTGAGTCATATAATTAAAATATACAAAATACAATTTTATTATAAACAGTGATACAAGAACTGGAAGAATCAGTTAATTTTTTCGTCACAAACATTATTAGATAATGTTTATCTTGAAACATCTTTCGAGGTTTTGTGTTTCAAGCGTAGAGGTTTTGCGTTCCGAGCGGTTATCACGAACAAAGGTTAATGCTCTTTGGTTTCCTTTATTGCTGCCGCTTTGTTCAGACATTCAGCGCGGCGGTGGTTGAATGTGGTTCGTGCTGACGTTTTTCTTTTTATGAATTTAACGGATTTTTAGGTTATCAATAAATGTATCATTTAAATCACAGTTCAACGCGTATGTTACTTAAATTTTGATAAGGTTTTTTTAGCCTATTTACGTTTTATATGTATAAAAATAAAGATATTTTATTCGTGTTACTCGTGATTGCTGAAAGCGGGTGTGACTTACTTGAAAGCCGATATTTTCGTCAGTAGTACTAAAACAAAATTTAATCAAAGTAGTACAGAATTTATATAAATTAACTATCATCATTATCATCAGCCTGTTTCAGTCAACTGGGTTCTTGCCCATAAATCCCATGCTGGGTATCCGGATTGGGGATCACAGAACACGGTTTCGTTCACCGCCTACGCTTTTGCCTGTAGAACAATAATCTTTTTTTTAACAAATATTTTTTAATGATAATGATGAAAAATGAATTACTGACTCGTTGATCGAACGGTTACAAGCGCGACTGTTGACGATCTAAAGGTCCTAGGTTCAGATCCCGGGTCAGGTTCTATAGGATTTTTCTAAATTATAATAGAATTTCTAGTAGTCACTGGGAGTCTGGATCTGTATTCGATGTATGGCAATAGGATCACCACCTATTCCATTGTGAGACAAAAACGTAACTGGCGAAACGTGGGAGTGTTCTACACTCCTCTACCTACTCTTTTTAAAGATTCAGGCGTGATGGTACTTTTTTTTAAATTTTATTATCATCACCGTCAGTCTCTAGATGTTCACTGCTGGACATAGGCCTCTCCAAATTGGCGCCACACGTTCCGGTCCTGGGCCTTCCGAATCCAGCAGGTTCCTGCTGTTTTCTTCAGGTCGTCAGACCATCTGGTAGGAGGGCGACCTACACTTCTTGC
>DWMG01002515.1:0-13117 GCA_018244855.1 Elbella merops
AAAATCATGTATATAACGTATTTTCGCCAAAATGTCCTTTACGACCTTTGAGCCCAGAGGTATCGATATATGTGTAAGTACATTCAGATAGGCACAAACGTAGGAGTAAATGTGATTCACACATTGTCGTTTCTAACATGCGCATTATCGTTACCACATGTTCCACTTCCGTCACCATTTGGACGCTGATTATCGTTTGTGAAGTGTTATCCAGAACCGAACCCGAATCATTTAAACTCGAAAATGTTACATCCTCCGCTGGTATTAACTTGAGCAATATTTATTTTAAGGTCAAAACACTATGATTAGTACTCACGTCTATTTGCTCTTGTGGACTTAATTCTCGCTGTTCTTAAGCTTAAAGCTGTGTTGGCTGTTAACTCTAGCAGATCTATTTAAATTCAGGGAATGAACTTTTTTTGTACAGTCACTGTTCAGTATGTGGACCAATTAACATAAAAAAATATTCTGATTTTTTTCCTAAAGTGTTTTCATAATTCGCCTACATCAATTTTTCTACTATCTATAAATCAGATAACAATCAGAAAGACTTATGTAAAAAATTGCCATTATGATGTCTTTGAGACATTCCTATACAATTTAAATGTAAATCATCGTCGACCTCCTACTAGTAATACAACTGTTTGAATTCGATCACATCAATTTCACGATTCTATATTCAAGCGTATTCATTCGCCATTGTTTTAGATTCATCAATTCTAACATGGGTTTTAGAAGGATGGAAGATTCTGAGACTTTCAACATTTCTAAGCCTACTGAATTGTAAATATCAGAGAACATCTATGTGTTTAACTTTATTTGTTACAGTAATAAGGGGTTTCTTTTAAACAGCCAGCTTAGCGTTATTGTTATCTTATTCTTCTTACTACCATATTCGATTCTTCCCACTGCTCGTAAATCCGTTTCCAAATTTAAACTGAGTATCAGGAAACTATGGATATGAAAGTTAACGTTCTTCTCTTAGATTGAGGATATTCAAATTCGTAGTTTTCCTTTCGTTAACTTGTTTGATCGTTGCACCGTGGTCGTCGCGGTTAAAAAAGCGTTGCGTTGTTTACCGTTAGCGATTGCTCCGTCGACTTCGGTCACGCCTTGCGAACGATATTTTTTCCTCTTAGTAACCTACTAAGAATCGAGTTAATAAGCGGATTGATTGCGCACGGAGAGTTTGCAGTTTATCTATTCTAAACGTAAACTTTATACAAATTCTACGTACGTGTTCTATTTGCAGTTTTTTTCGTTAAAATCATGGCTGGCTGCATGGTTCCAGGTGTTTACAGGAAACGCTATTCTAAATGTTTTACACGTGTTAGGTCGTTAGTCACGTAAAATGTAATTTGTGAATTCGTAAGCAAGAAATTCGTTTAATTCTCTACATTTTTCTACATTAGTTTTAACGATCAGGATTGCTTTATTTCGTACAATTTGTTTTAATGTATTTTTTATAGACTTTGTTTCTTATGATATTTACTATTTTTAATTCTTTTATTTGGATACAGCGATGAGTAAAATTTAAGTAAACAAGTATTTCTAAACTCGAGTTTTGATTCAATTTTTCTCCATTGAAACAATTACATATTTAACGAGGAAACTTGAATGACTATTCTCACCAGATATATATAAATTTGGCAGTCGCTACATTGTTATAGTTGCGGGTAGCGACAGATTGTTTCCGCGGCGTAAATGGCACAATTGCAGCTGATGTTGTGGATTTTGCATTAGCAACAAATAACGTTGAGATTAAACATTCATTCAATAAAATGTAGAGTCTACAAAACCATACAGCGGAGTCTGTTGGAATTTTCAATTTATTATTTTATTTTTTGCAATAATACCTCGTTTTCTTCACCTACGACGACAGTCCTGTTATGCAAATCTGTGTGTTTGTTTTAATTATTCATATTGATTAAGCGCATGTTCTCCATAATTCATAATGATATCAGATCACGTGTGTATTGCATTTGCGTTATAAATATCCTGAGAATTTAATGACTCTAGATAGTGTCAAGCGTTAGATTGCTATTGAATGATTAAAGCTAAGCGTACACTAGGTTTAATTAAGTAAACACGTCGCTCATTGTATGATACTTTCATTAGCAGTATTTTGCTTTAATATACGCCTGTTTTTAAATTTGAATATTTTTGATTTTGCAAAGCCGTCCTGCACTTACGTCGTGTTCGGTTTGGAAAGATGAATGGGCTGGTACCATAAATTGTAATTGGCGTTGATCCAACTCTAGTTGGAACAACGAGGGTTCGATCTGCACTCGATGGGAAAGGCTTGTAATATAATCGAATAATTGTATAATCAAACGATGTAACACGGCTTGTACTTTTAAATTCTTATCGAGATGTACCACAGATATTTTATTTAGAGTAGGATATGGCCAGAGTTATCAAGTTATGTAAGTATATTATTTACTAACTCTTATCTGTTTCATTTCAACATTTGCAGTTATTTTTTTACACGCTTTATATTAGCTCCACCTGTTTGTTTGCTTGTTTGTATGTATATGTATATAAGTATGCATATGAGTATATGAGTATATGTGTAAATTTTCTAAGCTCAATTTTTACTTCACATGTTTACACTAATATCTGTTTTCTGTGTTTCTGACATTAAGAATTACGACATATTATACCCGTAATTTCAGACTGTTTTCATCATTTCAATACGGATAGAAGCTAAGATTTAATTTTTACGGGAAGCCATTTTCGTAACGATGACTTTCATTTTTTCACGATACAAGTTTCAGTTGAAGGTATTCCAGTTTTCTCGTTAACAGAATCAAACTGCGTCCAACTTCAGCAATGCTTCATTCCTCGTTCGGACATCTATTTCTATACTTCTACAACACTTGTTACGAAATTTTTCACCCTATACCTTCTGGTAATGCCAAGTATGCCAAGTAATGCCAAGTATCGTTAAAGTTTTATACTATTCTTACGTTGTCTTACATATTAATGTGTTTGTAAGTTATCGATATATATTATTCTTTTTCATAACAAAATACATTTAATGTTTGGTCCCACACGAAAGTGTGTTGTTTTGTGAATGACCTGAGCCGTCCCATTAGTGCAAAAGTTAAATAAAAGGAAATAATATAACAAAATTATTATAAGGTTCCAAAGTGAATGAATCCTCAGATAAATCCATTGTTTTTCATAGCAATCAGAGCATGGAAATTTGACATTACAGAACCGTATTCGTTTTTCATAACATATGCAGTCAATGAGGATTTAATGGTAACTAAATCATAATTGCCTCATAAAGATTCCGCGGAGTGTTTTGTGGCTAAAAGATGCTAAACACACTCTCACCAAAAGCGGCTATCAGTCCATCTGCGAGCGCGGAGGAAATGGCGTGGAAACGGTTAACGCCCTCCGCTCTGACCGGCGGAAATGGAACGTTGACGAGGCGGCGGCGACGGGTTAAAAGGAATATTGCTTTTGTATATTTTGTCTCTTGTACTATCTAACAATCAACGATCCATATAATATATATTGTAATTGTTTTATGTAATATGTAACAGTTAAATCACTTTAGATTCAATTAATCTATCAACTTATGTTTCAATTAAACTCAATATTTAAATCGTGTACATTTTGAATGTCAAGTTTTTGTTGTACACTAAAATATTTAATTATATTCGTAATACTTCTACGTACCATTAACAAAATGAGATCCATTGGTTTCCAGTATGAAGTTAGTCTACTTTATATTGTTACATAAATGTCTAAATATAATTTAATGAAATATTTATCGTAAACAAAAACAAGAGTACGCTACCCATTGTTATTTAAGAGCCGTTTTTCCTCGGTAAACATATATTTTAACAGGAAACTTAACAGTTGGTCATTTTTAGCTTTTAGTTTCATTGTATGTTTTATCATTATCTTCTATAAAAAAATAGTGTTCAAATCAATTCTGAATCAATCCTTATTAAATAGTTTTAAGGTTTTATATTTTCAATACCTTTATCATATCAACATTACCGTAAACGGTATGCTATGGTCACAGTAGCATTAATTCAAAACGGAATGTTAATATTGTTTATCAGAAAGGAGTTGAATTTAATTAATACGAATTAAAACGCTTTGAAAGCGGATCGATAATATTGCTCTCCGTCGATAATAATGTAGACTCTATGTAATTGTTGAAGCCATTGAAATATATGATATACTATGCGTTTTAATCGGATTTAATGTACTAGTATTACATTGACTCTTTTTGGTAATTATGTACCGTTTCAACCTTAACATATTCATGTTAGTAATAGACAATCATAAAAAATATTTATTCAGCTGAAAAAAACTCATATAAGTATATCTGTTCAACCTTAAAATATTCGTGTGTTACGAATAAGCATCCTTAAAAAAAGCGTGTGATAGACCGAATCGAGGCCAGTAACTATTAAAGTATTCATTCAGTTTCTGCCCGACCAAAGATTAACTGTTGAACAATTCACTAATTGTGCGAGGGCAGCTTCCTCGTTGCGATCTCGCTTCTCGGCTGCTCGCGGATGGTTACGTCACTCGCCTCTGTTGCCTTATCGTTTCTGAACGCGTTATGCAACACCGGGTAGTTTGGAGTATGCTCTTTTGTAATGGTCGAATCGGCTCTTTTTATGACTGCCTCGATTCGAAGTTTTTTCTTGTCTTTACATTGGTTTATAAGATTTAACAGTGTTCTAAGTTGAACGTCATGCAGGAAATTGTATTATGTACAGATTTAATATACTATGTCGGAGACTGAGACGGTCATTAGTCCGGACATTAAACGTATCGGAGATAGTCAATAGTACGGCCGTTAAATGATTGGCGAAAACGGTCAATAGTATGGTTGTTAAACGAAACGCAGCACGACAGATGGCAGGCAGCACTATCGCAATGTCGTTACATGGCTAACTTCGTGCTACAACAGAGCCTAGATGATGGGAAGACATTGGATGTAGAGGCACTTTCTAACCTGCTTTCGAAGTGAGCGGATCCTCCACACAAGGAACTGTTACTCCTTTCGTTTGCCCAGAGTCTACTGTTTTCTAGGCGGGCTCATTTTGGAGGTCGTTAGTACAGTGTGATCAAAGCGTTTTCGGTGGTTCTCTTGTTCGATTACCCACATATTCGCCCACATTATGTCTGAGGATGGTGCTAATAATGCCGCCGAGATCCGACACATATATTCCCGACATACACGTAATGTTTGCTGTGTTTTGTAATTATTCGGTTATCATAATATAGATTATGTTCTAATTAATCATCAGCATTATCATCATGATTGATCTTTCCACTGCTGGTCACTGGAATCATGTCATAAATATTGTTAAGGTCATTGCATTTAATATTGATATTACCAAATTCATCCTCTTCAGAAGGATATTACCTACTTTGGTAGGCTCCATTCCCACTATCGCAGGATTATAGCGACGCGTCGTATCCACTTTAGCGGTATGTTAAGTTCTAGCTCAATTAACTAACGTGCAAACTTGTATACAGAGAATATAAACGAGCGCGGCGTCGCGCGACACTCTTGAACGTAATTTATTGCTAATTTTCTGTAGACAAATCTGCACGTTACGTAAAGAAGACGATGTACGATGTTCCTCAATATGCTATCAAAGTGAAAGTATAACAATATGTCGCGACGCTACGCTTCCCCTCTGCGCTAGTGGGAATTGAGTTTTAGGGTCATAAAAAAAGTTTCGACCCCGCTAAAACATCTATCTTCCAACTGTAACATATGAAATCCATCCTAATAAATGAAAGATCATAAAATAAATCGTGAGTTAACTAAGAGGTTACACTTACGTATGTATATAACAGAAGAACTTGGGAGCAAACAAACCCATAATTTATAACCTTTGTATTCAAACGCTTGCAGTCGCCAAGGGATACGCCGTTTTATGTTTAAATGTTTATACTTCAGATATATCGCTGTGATCTTTTGTTCCGCTTACAATAGTAAATGTATATCCAAAAATAACTTCAGCGCTATCGATTTCTCGTCGTACCTCTGACAAAATGCGTACTACTTAACCATATCTGGTATAATCTCATTATTGTCGTCATCGTATATAATGACTCGTTAGTCACTAAGGACAATGAACTTAATTTCAATGTGCTCATAGGGTCGTTCTGTTTTGTCGTTGTACTTCTTGTTGTTCTATATGTTGTTGTTCTTGTTGTTCTATATATCCATCATTATTATACGAGCGCTATTTTGGTAGGTCGTGCCGATATATGGAGAAACATATACATGGCTGTTGTTGGAAAGTTTATAATTTAATTCAATTAGTTGTTTGTTTATAATAACGATAAACCTACACTCTAATTAACTTTACCTAGTTAAAGGTCTTGTTATTTTTAAACTTAATAACTACGTATGCTAAAAGTATACTAACAAATATAAATGCTAAAATTTATATTGAGATGGGATTTCAATCTATCCGAGGATCTAGGGTTCGAATTTTGGCGTCTCCGACTGGATTGTGTATTTCTAAGACTGATGGTCTGGTGATTCAAAGTAAAGGACTACATTTTGATGAAACCTACCCACCTTGGTGTTCTCTGTACTGTCATCTGAAGTGTTTAAAATCTGCCAACCTGCCAACAGATCATATCCTTAATCTGACTTATTGTGAAATACATGGCCGACAGTGGATGACAAAAGGGCTGGGCAAAATTGCGAATTATACTTTTCTTAGATTTCTTTATTAGGTTTCATTATATAAAAAGATACACTTTTAACGCTAATTTATACTCTACCCCCTTCTTGTGTTGTTGCCGTCGAAAATGTACTGTGAAACTATAAATTGGTTCTCCTCTTCCCTCCCACTCGTGTTCAAACCAATCAATCAATCCAGATCTATTCCATTACTTACGAGAACTGGATGGGTTCATATCGTATAACGTTAACACATCGTACATAATGTAGGTCCTATGTATATGTATACGACATACATACATTATATACACATATCGCTCATTTGCGACTAGAGTGTAACATCTCAAAAACACTATCTTTCAGAAAACAGTTCAGAAAGTTTGAAATCATAATTACTCTATGACTATTATAATATTATATCACTTATAGACTTTAGTATTATATATAACTATGTATTTTAATACTTATATATCTTAGAATAGTATGTACCAGTTACCTTTGTATATTAATAAAAACTGATGCATACTGACGTTTACAGTAAATTGCCAGAATTTGATTTACTTTGCATATCTGCAATCTACGATGTTGCTAGAGATATATAATTTTGAATAGTGTATGCATGTATGATAACATATGAATGCAGAATAGAATAAATCAATGTGGAAATATGGAGAATGTTATTATTAATCATTATAAATACTTGTGCCGACGAGACAGAATATATGTTTGAGTGTGTTCAAGTTCATTCTCTACAATTAAGCCCTGTCTGTCTGTTTGTTATTTGAACATTCATATTTGAACAGTAATTAATTAAGAGCAATTATGTTTGGTGGTTTTAATTAGAACATGTTGTGGCTGCCTCGCTAAGGATATTATCGATTCGTTTTTGTTACGTTCATCAAGATAGCAACGTCGACCGAATTATTATTGCGACAGTTGTTATAGCCATAGTAGGCTATTTCTTATCGTACCTATTTTGGTACGTTCAAAAAACGTTAATAAATCATTACGCCAGGTCCCTTATGGGGTACGCAAAAAGGCCGGAGTATGTACGATATATCTCTTTCTTACCAGACCTTTATTACCAACTATAACTTTGTTCATATACGCAAACTGGTTTCGAATATTTTTGATTACCTCTAGCAGTATGACAATTTGTATCGTTTTCGCTACAGTTGTACATCGGTTGCAGATGCTTTGCTAACCCGAGAAATAAGCGGTGTGCCTGCATGTTCTGCGTTTCTCATCATCATAGTACACATTAGGGTGACGCATTAACAGTGTGGCAACTGAATAATGTGCTATATACAAATACAAAGAGGTACTACAGTCTTGAAAGAGAGAGAAACTTTACGAGACATTTGGAATTCTTTGATTTAAATACAATTCATATAAGATACGTCGTCGTCGCTCTTGAGTGAATTACGCTCGAGAAATGGCATACAGTAGCTGTGGGGCAATGAAAATTTTATTTCTCCCCCGAGACGCGTTTCTATTTGAATATTCGGTATGATGTCGCTAAGTGCCGGTGCGGAGCGTACGACTGTTAGTTTGTGAATGTGAAACAGTTTCAAGATTTAATATTACACGTATATGTACCTCCCAGCGCATCGGATACCCGTTTAATTTCACACCTCAGGCACACAATGCATCCCATTCCGTTATCCCGTGACGTCACGATTGACACTAGTCAAAAATGTCAAAAAAAGTCGCTAGAAATGTCGCTGTGGCCACGTAGATTGTGCTCTGCACGTGTTGGGTCAGTCGGTGTGGCCGTTCTGTTCATTATGATGAAAGATAATACGTTGAATAACTTCGATATTTAAAAAGCACGTAGCATCATCATATTTGTCTGAATAATGATTATGTTATGATTACAAATGTCACGTTTCGTAACTAAATACATACTGGTGATAGAATATTGGATCATGCGGTTAGTGTATTGGCCAATTATTCTATTGTGATATGTTATACAAAAATACTCGGAAATTTTTGGTATATAACGAACCATCTCATTAATAATTTTCACGTAATATATTTAAACCGGCAGTAGAATGTACTAAAACGTTTGAGTTCGCAGTTTAGATCCATTTAAGTTGAGAGAGAACCAGTGACAACGTTTCTAAGTGCCCTTGTATTTCTCTATATTTAGCATAGTATGGTATCTAGGGCGTTAGATCAAGGTGGGTGTAGGTTAGAAGGTAGGATAGATGCAAGTAAGTCGGATGTCTAGACTAGATGTACCGATATCGATACAGTCTAAGTAGGACTTGGTTTTTTAATCGGTAACTTGCGGTGACTTCTATATCTAATTATTATATTTATCGTGTTAGAATTTTTATTTTATACATGATTTAGTTATTGTCAGTTTTAAATGACTGATGTAAGTCAAATTATAATGTGTATATTTATGTCGCATTTATCGTGATAGGTTAATCAATTAAATAATTTAATAATTCTCTATCATATCAGTATGGAACTCGACATTTGTAAAATCTCGATCGGTCACATCAACTTCACTTCAATTTGACCACAGTCGCATGCATATCGAATAGGCGAGCAGACTGAAAAGCAAGAAATTAACGGATGAATTCAAAACTATTTATGAACAAGCATACACATGAACCAAGCCAATGACTCTTGGTGCCTGATTTTCCGAACGTCCGTGTAGCCATGTAACCGGCTACGGTTCAGAGGGCAGCTTTGCGGCTGAATTTATAGCTACAAACTACTCTTAGGCACTAAATCTAATGTCCGAGCTTTGGTTTATGATACTGTTCGGTTTATGTAATATGAATCCTGTCCGCTTCAGTCTCAATAGCCATCTGTATATATAAGCCCCGAAACATTATTCGCCTGCCACTACGCAAATGTTTTTGAGTTAATCATTTCACTGTCCTGTTTTACTCAGTGACGTGCGGTGACCATGTTTTCGAATATCTAAGAATTTCCATGTAGTTCTTTGTGACATTATCCACTGACAATCACTGTTGTGGAGAAAATCTGCAATATAATTTTGATAGGACATGCGTTATCCAGTTCGGTATAAAATTAAAATGAATGGCATCTGTTATGGTTCGTTAAAATAAATAAAAATTTATATTTTCACGTTACCAGGAAAATGTGTTAGACATTAACAATGATTTAGGATAACATTTTTTCTTGTTACCACGTGAATGACTCATCTTGGGCATTGTTTATGATAATAATGAGGATGTTGGTTGATGATGATATTTATGCTGATTTTGTTCGGAATTATACTTCATTTAAAATCGAAGTTTAATCTTTTTTATATAGGTAATAGATGTCGTCATTCTCTCGCCAGATTTTTTTCAAAATATCTGTTATGAACCAAATAATGCATCGATTACACTTAATGATATTAAATAAAAATGATATAAAACATTGACATTGCATAAGATAATTTTTTTTAAATTATTTTATAAAATGTGCCTTGTACAATAACCTGACATTTTAATCTTATTGATGTCGGCTTAGCTGTACTCTCTTCACGCGACAAGTCCAGAATCATTCACTCGGAAATCATCTTACGTATCGTCGAAAAGGAACGTCTTTACCGAAAGTGGCGAATTGATGTCAAAAACATTCAAAGAAATCGTAGACACAAAAGGTTCGCTGCAAGTACTATCGTCGCTAGATTACCAGAGATTAGAAAGCTCGTGTGGCTAGGAAATTCGAAAGCACGTGGTTTACTAAAGAAACGGAAACGTATGTTTCCAGTCTTGTCGAAATGAATATTCTGGTTTTTCCACTTTTACTGTGTTATTGAGTTGAGCGTAATATAAAAATGGTAATTGAAATTTTGGACGACTCACACTGTTTTATCATAACCTGTTTTCTCATATCAAATTCTTCGAAGATCGTCCGCTGCGGTCGTTCCGAGTCCTTACCTCTTTTTTATTTCCCACTGTTGGTTCTTAAAGTTTTATAACGTCTATACATACGTATGTTTTCTCCCTCTATATTTTCACACTAATTAATCATCTAAACATTAACTATAAATTTATAACTTTATCTGAACATAGCCTAGCTAACCTTTTCTCTGCTACTTCAATTTTTTGGGAACTGTTTTATAGATCCAACGGCACATTACGTTCAACCAAAAAAAAAAATTAAACTTAACTGCCGTTCTTTTGGCTCTTGAAAACGAACACGGGAAGTTAACTGTTTATTTATTAGAGCTGATCGAACGATTGGTTGAACTAATAATAGTTATTTGTAAAGTTTCTCGGACAAGTTCGTCCGAGACTATCCACGTCGCACTGGTAAACCACTGGATTATCATAACACGATATTTGTCCGACTTTCGCCTTCTAAAAATTAGCACACACTATAATTAGGTTTTTTTATAGGTTGGTTCTGTTGTATTTCTGAGTTTTTTTTTAAATAAAAAGACGCTCCCTATGGGGTCCTCGAGCTTTGTGTTTTAACACGTTTTCATATTATTTTCTTTCATTATTATTACCAGTATATCGTAACGACAGGTCCTTTATAGAGTAAAATGTTGATAAATGCCGAAGATCGCCTATTTTTATTCCCTTTAATAGTAATATTTCGATTGTTTCATTTCAATATATTTTTATATTTTTTATTACAGTTGTGCGGTTGAGGCGAGCTCGGCACAATGGGGAAGCTGCTCTCGAAAATCTTCGGTAACAAGGAGATGAGGATATTGATGCTCGGCCTCGACGCTGCCGGAAAGACTAGTATCCTTTACCAAAATTTGTCAAATATTGAGAAATAAATGTCAGCTAGTCGTTAGCCGTAGCAAAACGACGCCAGGAATGTACATAGCTGTATTATGATTTGCTCCTTCCTCTCGGTCAATATGCGGGAAATTGGCCTATTGTAAAGAAATTACTTATCTCAGTCCGTTGCTGCTCTAACATTGAATCTTTTATACCAAGTTGCTATTTATATATATTTCAGATAGTTAAATTCAAGGCATGAGTCTTTGCCAATGTATAGTACACATATATAATTAATATTTGACGTATCTTAATAAATTTGCGTCCTCCTAATTTCTCCACTTTGCGTTTTTCTAATTTCTCCAGTTTGCATACTCCTAATTTCTCCACTCAAACAGATCTGCTTCATACATTTCCGTTCCTTAATTACAACGTCGAACAAAGCTTTCCGGTTAATTGCGTACTGTTAAATTGGATTGTTATTCACGGGACTCCGAAAAGCCTTAATTTGCGAAACAAACAATGTAACAGAAATAGGACGGTACAGAAATGGGCTTTGTTGAGAGGACAAAGTCAATAACTAATAGGGTATACAATTTTAGTATTGTACATCACGGAAGCCTATTTACACATCGGTTGGTTCGTTAATTTTCACGTTTTGTACTCATTTAACTACTTTTTAAAGTTGCTCTCTATGTCATCAGCCCCGTTTTTTGCCCTTTCATGAATAAAAACGTTTCCCGTTTCCGATGTCCACGGTTTGTGACCTATTTTTATTTCGCGCTGGCGTTACACTGATATATGAAATTGGTGTAAGAACCCTTTATGGCTTAACTTCCATACGACTTATCTCGGCATTATCTTTGCTTTTATTGTTAGTGGACTATTAAAATAATATTTTACGATAAGATTAGATTGATACGTTCGATAAAATTATGAAATCCATTTGGTAGAATATGTATTTCTATCAAGTATTCATTCATTTTAAAATTTGAACTAACTGAAATGCATATGCGGTTTTCTGTTTTTGTTTATTCCTGTAAATATGTTGTTTGATAATTTCTTCCTGCAAAATGTTTATTTCAATCTGTCCTGTAGGTACATCAGTAAAGTAACAATTATATAGAATGATTATAACTTTTACCATTTTTGTTATTCACATGCAAAGTATATTATTGTTTATAGCTTAATATATTATAAAAAAATATTGCATACGAATGTCTTGCAAATGTTGCACATTACTGTATATAAGCCATCATGAACGATTTTCTTGAATTTGTATTTCTTCTTTAACTTATTCTTTCCTTGACGACTCCTTTCGTTTAACCTATGTTTGCCGTGAACCCTTAATTTGGCATTGTAGTACGACAAATTATACATTCTTGGGTGTGTATTCTAGATAGTTTTGGCTTCGATCTAAAATAAAAAGAAAACTTGAAACATTAGTAGATCGATACATTTACGTATAAGTTCATACGTATCAAGTCCCTTTAAAATAATTTCAAAAATAACGAAATCGCGATTAATTTTTTTTTTTCCAACCCATTACAATTCCACTGCTGGAATACGGGTCTCCTCTCAAATTGAGAGGATTAAGACCGTAGTCTGCCACGCTGGCCAAGTGGGGGTTGGCAGACTTCACACATCTTAGAAAATATTTTTTTTTTTTTTTATAAATTCTAAGGTGTGCAGGTTTCCTCACGATGTTTTCCTTCACCGTTAG